>BQNB010081771.1:0-29528 GCA_026074375.1 Tanacetum coccineum
CTACACTTATTATTACATATTTGTCCTATACTTAACAAGTTAAATCTTAAGTTATCTAGATGTTCTACATTATCTATTTTGAGAGAGTCATTTTGAAGAATACTAGTAATCTTATGATCAAACCAAGAACAAGAGTGAGATGTGGGTTGTGATGTTAGAGATAAAATGGATGGAATGGATGAAGTGTATTATGATGAAAATGTTACAAATGGAACAACCAACAACCAACCCCTCTCCTAGCCTTGGAGAGGGATTATATATCTCCTATTGTGGCCGGCCTATGGGTTCTAATGGGCTTCCCATGGGTCTTGGGCCGGACTAGATTATTAAACTAATGTTACACATACTACGAGCTAAGACTTAATACAACTTGGAAGTGACCGATACTTTTTGTGTTACCAACATAGAGGCATACGTCGCTAAAGAAGAAAATATGATCAAATACTTGTGGAAGGTCAAAAGCCTGGTCAGCGGCTTCGCTAACTTTTCTATAAGCCAAGTACCACGAAGTAAAAACAAGAAAGCAGATGCCCTGAGTAAGATTGCGTCAACCAGCTTTGCGCACTTATCCAAACATGTCTTGGTCGAAATACTGAAAGAAAAATCCATGCAAGAGAAGTAGGTGACGACCGTGGTAGAGGAAGATGGACTAACATGGATGACACCAATAATAGAATATTTGAAAGAAGGGACCATTCCAGACGATAAAAAGGAGGCAAGCAAACTCCGTATCAAGGCCAGACAGTACGAATTATGGGAAAGGGTTCTTTACAGGCGGTCGTTTCTAAAACCATGGCTACAGTGTGTTGGACCACTCCAAGCGGATTATGTGATCCGAGAAATTCATGAGGGATCGTGCAGTATGCACGCCGGACCATGATCTGTGGTGGCCAATGCCATGCGATTGGGATATTACTGGCCAACCATGCATCGAGACGCATAAAATATGATACGCGCATGTAACGATTGTCAAATACATCGTCCCGTGCCAAGAAACCCCCAACAGCCGCTAACTCCTATCACAGCTCCATGGCCATTCTACAAGTGGGGAATCGACATAGCTGGCCCTTTCCTAGAGGGACCAGGAAAGTTTAAATTTTTGATAGTCGCTATGGACTATTTCACAAAGTGGATTGAGGCGAAAGCCGTGTCGACAATCACTGGCAATCAGGTGAAGAAGTTCGTGTGGGACAATATAGTGTGCCGCTTCGGTCTCCCAGGATAAATAGTTTCGGACAGCGGCAAACAGTTTAGTGACAACCCGTTCAAGGATTGGTGTGAAAAGTTGAATATCACGCAACGCTTTGCCTCAGTGAAACATCCGTAGTCCAACAGACTCGTGGAAAGAGCAAACTGGAGCTTGGGTCTGGGCGAAGGAAATAAGAATTGGATAGAAGAACTCCCTCATGTCCTTTGGGCCCATTGTACGACGATTAAGTCAAGCCACGGTGACGCCCCTTTCTCCTTGACATATGGCACGAAAGTTGTCATACCTGCGAAAATTGGAATGCCAACGTACCGCACCGCGGCAGTAGACACCGTGAACAATGATAAGGAGCTACGGCTAAATTTGGATTTACTAGAAGAAAGGCGTGAACGCGCAGCAATTCGTGAAGCAAAGGCCAAATTACAAATGACAAAATACTACAATGCTAGGGTTCGAGGTGTTACTTTTAGACCCGGAGACTTTGTTTATCGTAGTAATGATGCAAGCCATGTTGTGGCCGGAGGGAAGCTTGGACCAAAGTGGGAAGGACCTTATGAGGTCACGAAAGCACTCGGAGACGGAGCATACAGACTAAGGTCCATGGACGGCACGGTCCTTCCGCGGACGTGGAACATAGCCAATCTCAAGAAATGTTATCTTTAGGCTACGGCATGGATAAGTTTGCGTCTTGATTAGGGCCCTTAATAAAGTAATCCATGTATTCTTATTCTACTTTTTGTTTTTAAGTTATGAATAAAACTCCGCGGGTCTAGCTAACCCTGCGACTTCTTTATATGAAAATTTTCTAAGTGAATCTTTCTTTTCTTAAGTATAATTTACTTGTTACTCCATATAGTACATACCCAATACGATGGATATCTTTGGATATCTAAAGGCTAAGCACCCTAATAATTGCTTGCCGTGTAAGAGGGTTGCAACCCCAACGGCCACGGATTCTGCATCCTTATTCTACGTATACCTAAGACGTTAGGTATATAAGAAAGACTCCCACGGAGCATGCAAGACACTATAAGTGCGATTATAAACAAAATATATCAGGAGATGATCAATTACAATGTTAAACCACGGACATCCGTGGATATATTACAGACAGAAATATTGTTTAAAGTACCACAGACGGTACTATGGCCAATCCAGATTATACATAGCTGGTAAGGACATGGATCTGAGCAGCCTCGGAGATGCCTCACCTTCCGATATCTCAGTCTGAGTAGAAGCATCCGCCAGCAGGATAGCAAGACCTTGAGGGGCAACGGTAGGTGCTGATACTGGGACGCCGTCAGATCTGGCATGATGGGCGGAACCGACCCCATGGGTACGGCAAACCACCCGACACTTCTTCTTCTTCTCGGCGCGGCTCACGTTAGCCGCAATGGCATCTTCCAGCAATATCTCCTCTTTGATGGCCCAAGGATCTCTAGGATTACGTACCACCGGATATACATGAATTTTTAGTTAGGAGATACTAGGACGAAGGTCGCGGATCCACTGGGGAGCATCCTCTCCGGAGTTACTTTCTAAGTGTAAGGACGCCATAATTAACTCCATAGGGGCATCCTTTAAACCCTCCAACTGATCCACTAACGGACACTTTAGATCTTTCAGCTCTTGGAGGGCCTTGAGATACTTGTTATGGGCCTTCGGGTCATATGCTTTCACAGCCTCTAAGTCTCGGTCAGCCTTCCCATGCTCTATACCGTGCTCCAAACCTTAGCTCATACCTTTAACGAGCCCCGCGGATACAACATTCGCAAATGCTTGTCTTAGCTCTGTGTCTCGCCAAATTTCATTACGGCCAGACGCAGGTCGTGCCCAATAACCCATCGACGACCAGCGATCACTGTCAGCATATGCGGGTATAACTCTTCATCAAAATCCACGCTCAGTTTATCCAGACGGGCATCCGTCTCCACACAGCGCTGCTCAACCCTGTCATCTTCATACTTCTTGAACTCCTCAAAGGCAGATTTTATCTTTTCCTCGCCAGTAATTTAAGCTTGGAGAGTAGACACTTGTTGTGATAGTTTTTGGTTGCTCAATTAAAGATATGAGAACTGGCTGCGAAGGCCTTCTAATTCTTTCACAAGTTCTGCATTCTTGGCCTCCGCGGCTTTCTTCATGTCAGCCTCAGCTTCAAGTAGCGCCTCTATATTTTTATCTGCTTCTCCTTGGCTTCGATCTTCTGATCCCGTCGGGCTACTTGAGCTACAGACTTCTTTAGCAGTTTAGCCTCTTGTTCAAACCTCAACCTCAGCTGGGAGCCCATTGCCACTTGTCGCGCCAGGTTTATATTATATTGGTTCAGAAATTCGTCATTAGGCAATTGGCGCAGCTCCGAAAAAAACCCTAGCGGTGCTATATGATCCACTACGTCCTGGCACACATACGGGGTGTCCAAGTGGCAGTTGTTGGTCACACCCCACCCCGGCTGATATACACTTCTAGGCGACCCGCCCATGGATGTAAAGGAGGTAGACCTCTCCGAGTCCGGGTCTTTTGCGACTACCGTCTTCTTGGAAGACCTGCATTAACGAAACAAGAGACATATGGGTTGTTAGCATGGCTACACTTTTGGGAGGTACACTAAAAAAAGATATCATGGATCGAATCACTTACTGGGCTATATCTTGTTCGGGGATTGGCCGCGGCTCCGCGTATGACAACGGATCCGGATCTTTCACACTACTCGCACCACTAGGAGTATCTTGTGGCGTTGGTGTGATGGGGAAAGACGTCGCTTTTCCCATTGTTGCTAGGGATTTCCCTCCAATGGTACTCTGTGCAGGACGGAAGGCAACATGATCTTTCCTTAACACCTTGGGCGACGCATTTGCGTCCGCCTCATCATTACCTCTTTTGCGGCGCCTTTTGTGTACAAGGGGCCCTATAACAGCCAGCTCCGGCTCTAGAACAACCTCTGTGGTCGGAGAATTCTCTAATGGGGGGACTCTATGTGACACTTTATCTTGTATCTGCTCCTCTATCCCGACTCCCTTAGTATTTGGCGGAGGAAGGTCTTCGTTGGCAAAATCCAGCGGTGATTTCTACATAGTGGAGGGTATTCCGGATGATCCCGACGCCCCAGTTGTGTCCTCCATGTCTATAACACGATTGGTCGTGGCAGTCAATAGCGGCACCTTATAGGCGGCACGGGGTCGGGTCCGGTAACCTTGGCAGGATTCGGGGCACTGATCAAATTAAACAAGTCCACTTTGCATTCAAACAAGGATTGTTAGTATATATTCATAAATACGAGAAAAGTAAACAAATTTATAAACACCCACCCCTGTCATCGTCATAGAGAAATTTAGGATACACGTCGTCCCCTAGAAAGTATCTCCGACTCAGCCCAACTAGGCATAATAAGAGTTCAGGTTGTTTTTCAAAAGGGGCGCGGCGTGTGTTTAATGTTGTTACGTCCAACACAGAATAGGAGTCTGCTGGGGGCATCCCATCTTTTGGGGCACCAGTGCGCCATGCCACGACAGTTGGAAATACTTTCTCGTCCACCCAGAAGAAATGATTATTCCAGTTTTTCAACGAGTCAAGGGGTTTGGTGTAACATTGCGGGGTGTTCTTCCCCGGTCGCTTACTAAACGACATCCACCCCGACTTGTAGGAAGGTATGTAAAACACACAGAATAAGTTTAGTATGGGGATTATGTTCAGGACACGGCAGGTGATTTGAAAGTGACCCACTTTGGCCGCGCCTATTACGGAGAGTTGTGAAAGGTGAATTTGGTAATATCCAAGGATGTCAAAAAGGAATTGCGAAAAGGGGATGCGATAGTTTGCGAATTTGAAGAATTTAGTGTACGCACCGACTTTGCCCTCTGGAAAATCCACAATGGTATCCTCTGGGCCAGGCAACTCGGGGTGCAAGTCCTCTGGAATACCGTACTCCGAGGTGAACTCCAGAAGATACTCTTCGGAGATGGTTGATACGGCGTCCTCTAGTTGTATTGTATCCCAACCAATTTTTTATTAGTTTTACAAAGTGGCATAGCCTACTAACCTGTGGTGGTGAGATTCTGTGGAAATTAGTAGCGTATGCGGCTGTGTGTAGGAAAATGGAAGTTTGATTTGAAAACTATGGAAACATGCACAGTGATCATTTCCCATATTTATACTATGTCCTCGACAGTTGTGCCTAATCGGATGTTTGACACGTATCCTCCACTTTATCTTTTGAATGGCTAAGATCGAGGGGTAGGTGAAATGGTTATGGGTCCACACATCCCATCATTCAGCCGTCTAAGCCGTTTCTTGATAAATGGTCCCTTTTATTGCGTTACGCGCCTCGGGATGTGGTTTCATAAATTGAGCATTTCCAGGAAGGTTCGTGTTTATAGTCTAGCAACCATAACCACGGTACAGACCACGGCCACGGCTCTTTGATAACGCTTAAATTATACATGTTTCTATACGCGTTATCGATGCTTTTATATATATAAATTGGTTAAATATAAGAACTTTTGGTATATAATGTAGTATATTTGTCATTGTAGGTTCTTGGAATGTGTCGTGGAAGAAAACGGAAGAAAACACTAAGATTTGAAGCTTAAACGAAGAAATAACTCAAGCTGAATGCTTCCCGACACCTGTTCACTGTTTTGGCCATAACTCGGTCATACGAACTCCGTTTTAGTTGGTTCAAGCGGCCACGCGAAGAGAATTCAATTATCTACAACCATAAAAAAAGCCAAGTGCTGAAAACGCCGCAAAGTGTAGCGGTTTTACTAAATGTGCGGCGGACTTTTCATCGAATTTAAGAGAATTAAAGGCAATTAAATGCTAAGTGCATTAACACCCGATGTGCGGTGCACAAATAAGTTTGTGCGACGCACTTTGACCCCCGAACAGCCTATAAATACCCTCTTTGACCCTCCCATTTCGTATATCTCTCATACAATCTTATATCTTACTTACACACATTCATTAGAGCCTTTGGAGAGGAGAAAGGAGTGGTGAGGATCCCTGGATCCAATGATCCAAACACCTATTTAATCCGCCACTCACCGCCATGTAACCACCATAAACCACCTCCATATCGATAAATTTCCCAGTTCTAACATCATATCAAGACCACATACCATCCATTTTTAGAATCTAAACACTTTCCACTTTGATTCTAAAAGGATTCACACCAAATTCTCTTAAGATCATCACCATCAACCTTGTTACCAAATATAACACCCCGTGTTTTTAGGTCATATTATGATTTCAATCATTCTATTTTCTTTCTATTTATAGAATTTTTACGTGTTTACTTTTTATTTTAAATCGCCTAGTTAAATTCTAAGGAGTAAATTTAACCAAGACTTTTAATATCGTGAATAGGGCTACGTTTAAACTAAAGACTCTAGTTATCATTTCCCTTACGACTAAACTAACCATAAGCGAATATATGCTACACTCTCACCATAAATAAGTGTTTATCTCTAAAAAGTAAGCAAAATAAAGTGGTGTATTTCTTTCCTCATGTTCAAATAATACGCACCATAAAACTTCTTAAAACCTAAACCTAATACTAGTAACTAATTCAACCTTCCTAAAAGCTAAAAAAATTCGTGCACATCCATTCTAACTTCACAATACCCGTAAATATTAAACTTGGATAAAGATGCACATAAACCCATCTCACTATAACCCTAATAACCATTAGATAAAGCCCATGATCCCTTTTATAAAACTCCTCAAAACCCATGTTATTTTCTTGATTCTGCTTCACACGCAATACACCAACAGTAAACACCTTTATAATCCTGTACATTGACCATGTTTTAACCCAAAAATTCCTTGCCTTATTTGGATTAACACAAAAACGTGACCTCAAGGATAGAACACTATGCCTTCACTTCCAATTGTGTATAAAGAGCCTTTGCATACTTCTTTGCAAACACAGAGAACACAACACAACCACAGTTATAATCATACTCTTTTCACCTTGGTTCTCCTTGTCCTTCTATCCTTTGTTTCGACTCACATACAACACACACATCATACCACTTCATTCATAATAAACCCTAAATTCCAAGAAACCCTAACTAGGTTTCTTTGGTTTCGTTTTTCTTGCGAGTCGACCACATCAAGACAGCAAACAATCGATCGTGTTTGTGATCATAAGGAGTGAAAGCAGTCGCGGGGAGATATTGGTTTGGGTGTTTGGTTTTTGTATACGTAAAGGGTAAAAAGGCTACGTGTGTTCATCATCATTCGTGGGTCAAGTTTTACACGCACTTCGTCCTTGAGTTTCTGTAAGCTAAATCATTCCTTGTTATTTATCTTTATTATGCAATTCGTATGTCGTTAGATTGTGTGCTTGAAAACTGTTAAAAACAAAACCCGTTTTGTTTACCTTCTGATATATGTCGAATAAGCAGTAAAACCCTATAAAACCTGTTAAGTGACTAATGAAACATGGGCCATAATTATACGAGGGTAGTGGGTTTAGGATGTCAGCCATTGGTGTCTCGAACTCGTTAATTAGATAAAAAGAAAATGCATGTTAAGTTATTATAACACGCAGCCACACCAGCAACTTTGTGCGCACCATTCGACCCCTAGAAGTAGAGTGTAAAAATCGAACTTTGATTATTTCATAAATAGGACATGTAGTATTTCGTTTGCCCCTGGAATCACTAGTTTTCGTCAAGTAACGACGAAATTAGAAGGTCTTAAAGTTAGGCGTAAAAACTGTCATTTTCCACTGTTTTGAAAACAACCAACGAGGCGTTTTTCTCCAATTATTGTGACATTTTTACCGAATGATAAAATGAACCAGATATTGTTATTTGAAGCCTAAAGTACCATCTTTAATTAGTAAGAAAAACTAACCATTTTCGTTTAGAAACAAACTCATAATTCACAGTTGAAATCGGCTGTGTATCACAGGTGTCGACAATTTGTCGAACACCTGGTGTGCAAGTGGTCAAGATTCTGTTGGACCATATAGCGTGTACACATACCTTTTGCCTTATTTTTGACCCCGATAACGACCCCAAATCACTAAACTTATAAAAGATGTATTAAAGTTGACATGTCCGAGATTACAACGCTATTTTTAAATTGTCCTAATATGGGCTAACGAAGTCGTAAACTGAGATCAAATTTAGTCGGCTAAAGTGTGTTAAAACTCTTAACCAAATAAATTGTTTTCTGTTTTGGAAGCCAGCCGCGACACACACACCTTAACCATAGTTTTCGACCATTTAAACGACCTCTTAGGACAAAACTTAATTGGCGAAAGTTATAGAGAACCTGGCCGAGATGATAAATATATTTTTAGATTTCATTATCGTTAACTAACGAATCCATAAATATATTGTAAAACTCTAAGTCGTCAAATAGTAAAACTTAATTATAATTGCTCTCATTCAATTAGTTAAACGCTACTATTTCGTCTAATTAAATTGACGCACTTAGAGACCAAACCAAGGGTCGAACCGAACTAATGTATTAAAGTATACGTGACCTAGTTTCTAAAAAGTCTGATATCGTAAATTGCGTGCTTATATTTTGAACGCATTGACCAGATAAAGTTGACCACTTTAACATGAAAATTCATTTTTCAAACATCATTATTTTAAATGGAGCTCAAGCACACACTAGGGACGGGATTGCAAATACTTGATTTTATATTTTCTGCTTAGTAAATATGTATTGTTTTTACTTAGGTTGTGGATAAAGTCTTTTGCATCGTTTTTCGTGCCACTACCTTACTATACGCTACCACTACTTGATGTGAGTTTATGGCCCCCATCTTACACTTTTCAATTATTTATCAAATCTCGGGGATGAGATCATGTTTGTTTTAAAAAATAGATGCAAGTACATTTTAATTCAAATATTACAAGTTTGCCTAAGTAGCTATAACCCACTATGCCCCTCATCATGAACTGTTAATTACTGGATTGTAAGCGCGAATGTTATGAATAGATCTATTTGGGAATTAACATCCCCGTTTGGGCAAGTAGCACTTGCTAGTTTACCGGTTGGCCGGAAACAACGAATGTATACCATTTCGAACTCATAGATGCTTCGGGTTAAACATCTACATTAGGCACCATCATTTATATGTATTTGAATTACATACATTGTTTAGCTTCAGTGTCATGAGCTTAGTGCATAACATAATACATTTATGTGATATTGTATTTGTTGCTTTATTACAGGGAAATCTTGCTATCCGCTTCATTTAATTTATAAACCTATAAATTCACCAACATTATTGTTGACAATTTAAACATGTTTTCTCAGGTCAATAAAGTGCAAGTCATGGGTACATTGGATGGTCATCTTTTGAAGTCATATCACTATAAAGATTTACATGTATTACATTTTGGGATATTGTTATGTTGTGAAATCTTTACTTTTTCAAGTGGAACAAGTTAAGCCTATGGGCTTTTGTAATAAATCATTTATGAAATCTAATGTATCAGATTTTAAACGACTCTTTTAGAGGTCATTCTCATATCTTGTGCTATTGATCTATGAAGTAATACCCCCGGAACCTCATATTTCGCTGCGACCTATTTTGGGGGTGTTATAGATTTGGTAGATGGAAATTTAGATTCATTACAGACGGGTAGGAGTAGTGGATATCAAATGATAAAATGCGCCATACAACTTCACATGGCGCTAAATATCTGCAATTTAAGTAGTTTTTTATTTCGTCAACTACTGCCACTTTCTCCGGTGTCACTCCCTTACCATTTGCTATGTTTTCCTGTATAACAATTGTTGCTCTATCCTGTCCTTTGTTTAGGTACTTAAATGAGTACTTAATGGCCTTTTATTGGTTACGCCATTCGACGTTAATGTGTGCCTCGTATTTTAATAAAAGGTAACGGTTGTGCGGGACCACATATTTAGTATCGAATGTGAACTTACCCTTTTTAACAAACACCTTGTTATCTCTTCGATGGCAAATAAGGTATCCGTCTTGATCAATTATTGTTTCCGTGCAAAATGCTTTCGGGAAAGGTTTTGAACATTTACCTTTTACGTTACACGCAGCAGATCTAGCATCCTTTCTACATGCTTCGTGCAACATATAATCGGTGACAGCTTTGTATCCCACAGGGTTGTCCGTTGGTGATGGCAGCTCGGATGAAATTATATAATCTATGTCATTTGGAGTCTTGCATTTATAGTGCTCTTTGAGCCATAGTAGAATATGCGTGTGGGGTAGACCACGCTTTTAGAATTCGATAACATAGACAACTGCATGCCAGTGTAACAGAAGCATCAGTTTTTCACCGTACGGGTTAGAAATAGTAGATAACTGAACATGTTGTAGTTAAGGTTCATTACCTGCGCAGGTCTCTCCAAAAACCTAATTCTTTGTGAAGTCGTCTAATAATTCAGTTAGCTTGAGTTTAAATACTCTGGTCCCCACTTTCGGCCGATCATGGCTCTCTGTCCAGGCATGTATGCGAGAATTTCATTTATTTTGGGCCACTTTGGGTTGGAAGTAAATGTGATGAACATGTCTGGGTTACCATATGCACGGCATAAATCCATTGCATCTTGGTAGTTCTGCATCATATACCTTGGGGCGCTTGTAAAAGTATGAGGCAGAACGTTCCTTTTGCCTAAGCCTGCCGCATTTGTGTCACCCCTTATAACGGCATCACACACATTGTGGTACATATCTACACACAAGGTGTCTTGATTGTTTCTCGTCCAACTAAGTCTTTGTTCTTCGATGGCAGTGTATGCGTCTACCAAATACTTCTGAAATAGCCTGCCTCCTCTGAGTAAAGTAGTTCCCTGTTCTTTTCAGTCTTGAATAACGTACGCATAATACTCTTTCATTATGACATAACCCCTTATAGTTTTGTGTGTTCCTGTGTTGCTATGATACAGAATCTTATCATGATACCCATCTTCTCCATATGGGAATAATAAAGGATACTAGAGTGCCATGTAGGATGGGTGCAACTCTGAAATCCTTTGTGGCCTACTATCTTTGTTGCTTACAATGATATCTCTTGTAGGCGCTCCATCCCCAAAATCTTTTGTGATCAGAGCAGGAACTTCTGCAACAATTGGTGCGTTGTACTGCCTTAAATTTGTTCTCTCTGAAATCAGCCGCAACTCCACGTTCACAGAAGTATGCGAATGACACCAGTCCCTTGCCATTCGATATGCTTTGGCGATGGAATTGTTCTGATCCAACATTTTGATAAGGCTTCCTACTATTGTCTCGTCGGCTCCCTCACCAGTTTCTTGTTCAATAAAAGCACCCAGCCTGTTCCTAATCTCATTTTGTGTATCAAAGAATCATAGGTGAGTATACCTAGGTTAGGTGTCATCTTTGGGAAGGAGAGAACCTATTCTATGATATTTCTGACCATTTATACGAAATGTATAGAGACCTCTGCCCACGTTAATTGAATGGTCGATCCTGGCTCCAAAGGAAGTGAAGCAAAACATACCATTATAGATTCTAATCGGGCCCCTAAATCAAGAATTTGCAGACTGACTATAGTCAAGTAGTCTGTTTGATGGTTCTAGCGTTTAAATAAAACAAGGTAGCAAGACTTTACCATGTTGGCAGCATAGTGATAATGTTGGATTTGCAGCCATGTTCCCTTTGTTATTTCTTTCCTCATATAACATTGTTGCATTGCATCCGCGACATTGGTAGGTTGGAGCACCAAGGTTATGGTAGGAAACTTCAATCCTTGTCATTAAAATTAGTCAACGTGCGAGTGTAGGTGTGATGACATTAAATAACGTCACATTTACACCATCATTTATCCCGAATAAGTTACCGACTTTTATATAATTATTGCAATAATTTATACTTAATTGCTTAAAAGTGTTATTTGCAGTAATTAAGGAGTGATTTGTGAAGACATGCTAAAAGGCGCATATTTTGGAGCTAAAACAAAGATATTTGAAGATTGACTATTTTTGATCAATACGCCGTATCCAGAAAAGAGATACGGCGTATCAGCGCCAACTCTTCACAAGAAAACACGTATAAACAATTCCCAATATGGAGTATCACTCATCTACTATACGTCGTATCCAGCTGGATAACTATGCAGAGATTTGGTGAATAATATATTTTGGGAAGATATCACAGATTGATTATAAACTTTGCGCGCACTCCAAGGGAAACACCCCAATACGCCGTATTGGCCTAGCCCAATACGGTGTATCCATACTTTTTCAGACATTATAAATTGAAGACTCAAAAACGAGTTTTCAGTGTGCAAAATCATATTCTTCATACCATACACATAAAAGATGATTTTCTAAAGAAATGAAGAGCAACCAAAGGTCAAGCATCGATCATGATTCCATAGAAGACACCGTGTAATACCTATACTCTTGTAATCATTTAATTTTTGGTATCGTTCGGTAAAATGTTTAGTTTACCTTGGTTATTTGATCACGCTTGTATAATTACAATGGTTATGGGCTAATACCCTAGGGTATTAGCCATCTTAATGAACGGTCGAGAAAAGTTACTAGCAAATACCTTATTTGTTCAAGCTTAATCTATTTGTTTTGTGAAATTTATTTAACAACAATTTGCTTCCCTTTTCTAGCAATTAACCTTCGGTTTTACTCGAACAAGGTTGAAATCAAGTCATGCATGTCTATTCCGTCATTACGGCCATGTATGCATGATTTAGCCAACTTGTTGGTTTATTACTTTTGGTGAAAACTAGAAGATCCCTACCCTATATCGTTTTTCATCCTAACCATTGGTTAAACTCGAATAAGGATGCGATCGAACACACATGTCTATTCCATCGTTATGGCCATGTCTATTCTATATAATCAATACGGTGTACTGACCTTCAGCAGACCTATACGGCGTATTCAAATTAATTGAATACGACGTATTGATCATCTGATATAGTAATAGTGTCTATTTTTCGTATTGGATTTCCTGTTTATTGTGTTCTCTCGAGAGAGGGCACATCCTACTGATCATTCTATACTTATTCTCAGGAAACCATTTGACGAACAATGGCAGAACCTATCCTAAATGAAGCTCGTGCTGAACAAAATCTTACTGAGCCAAGTATCGAAAGCAATGTGAAATATGGACTCGGTGAGGAATTATTAAAGTATCTTAGTAGTAACACTTAGATCGGAAGGGTTGAAGAAGATGTGGTCGACCACATCGCTAAAATTCTTGAAATACTCGATCTGATCAAAATAGCTGGTGTGGACCCTTTTCAACTCCGCATGGTGACTTTCCCTCTCTCCCTTTCTGGGGACGCAAGAAAATGATGGATGAACGAGGGAGATGGAAAAATCAACAATTGGGAAGAATTGGTGAATAAAATTTTTAGTAAATTCTATCCCCTATCCTGTGCTAGCAATTATGATAAAATGTGCGACGATGATGAAAAAGGTCGTGATCCACTCGAATTCATAACCTGGAGGAAATCAAAATTCAAAGACCATAAAAAAGTTGATGAAACGACTAAACACGCATTATTACATTCTTGGATAGAAGTGGGAAACAATGAAGGGATAATGGATGAAGTCGTATCAAAGGACGATGATAGCGATCATACTAATTCATCTATGATCACAAAACCCGAGATAAAGATTGGTGATGAATTCTTAAAAATATTGCATGACAACTCCTTCAATGGTGTGGACGAAAGTGACTTTACCGACCACATTGCAAAAGTGCACGAAATAACCGAATGGATCAAGATTCCTAATGTGGATAAGGATGAACTTCAATTACACGTGTTCTTGAAATCACTTAGTGGAGATGCTGAGAAATGGTGGAACAGTGAAGGAACAGCTACTACTTGGAAGGAATTAGGCGATAAATTCTTCCATAAATATCACCCATTGTCTCATGCCTACAAAAGCAAAATTCAAGATGACTTGGACCACAGAACGGATTAGTTTGAATTTTGTTAGGATTCTTGATTTAATGAGACAAAAGTGAATAAAAAAATGAAACAAAAGGACGTAAATGAAAAGCTGGAATTCTTCAAGAGATTGAAGATTTTAAAGATTCTAGAAGATCTCCTTATCCAGATAGAAGATTTAGAAGATAAAGCTTAAAGTTTAAAAGATTTATTTGTTTTTCTAATTCTTATATTTTGTAAACCTGGACTCCTTATGTTATAAAAGGAGGACCATGTGTGTAGGTTTAGTAGAGAATCAAGATGTAAACACCAGAATAAGTGTGTGTGTGTGTGTGTATCTAGGCGTATGGTCTATGTTAGACGCCTAGAGTTTGTTGTGTAGCCCCAAGGTCAATGTGTCATTGATCCTGTTACTAGTTAGAGTAATCGTTCTAGAATTGATCATCTAAAATTGGGGCGAAAAGTGAATAATATGAATGAAAAACCTTGTTGAAATAACTTTGTTCATTATGCTATTTCCGCTATGCATTATTCTATGTTCAATGTTATTAATCCTAGATAAAGATCTAAACAATCTGAGCTTACAACAATTATTTAGACTTCACAATTGGTATAAGAGCCATGGGGCTCGTGATCTAGGATCTACAAGGTGTTTTGGTGTCGCATCTATGAAGGAAAAGAGGTACGAATTTTCTGTCTTGGTTATCATGTCGAATCTGGTGATATTAAGGTTTTTCAGTAACCCTAATTCGATATAACAAGAAGTTTGTTCACAATTGTTGTTGATTGGTTCGTGACAACAAGATGGTTGCTGATTGTGGTTCTTGGTTACATAATTCAAGAGTTCTTTAGAACTTATTCTATGAAAAGAATCATTAGCAGTTGGTGGGAATGAATGTAAATTAGGGTTTTTCAAAAACTCAAATTCAATGAAGAAACAAAGAAGTAGCTTGGTATGTTATGGTTTCATATACGTCTTGGTCATTACATACGCGTGACATAAAGTTAGGGTTTATTACAAAACCCTAAGAGATGTGTGATTAGTTCAGGAGAAGCACATTAGGTACAAGTTCTAAATTATCTAGGGTTTAGATACTTGTTTAATGATTGAACGCATGATCGTTTGAAGCTGTTATGTGTGCTACTGGAAAGAATTAACTTTACTTTGTATGACAAGTGAGGTTACTGGTGGAGCAGTCATGAAAACTAAGGTTACTGAGCATACAAGTAAGTTTATTGTGTGATTCGTGTAACATTACTGGTGAAAAACGTTGGTGACTGAAGTTACTTGCAAAAAGGAGTATATGTACTTGTTTTGATTCGAATAGCATAATATTTCCAATGGTATTGCTCGTTAGCAATTATACTGCTTGTTGCCACTTATTACTATCAACGTGTTCAGACTTAGTACTGCTTAGTATATGGTTAATACTGCCACAAGAAAACGTTAGTATTGCTTCTTTACCATTTGTACTGCCATGTTTTCTCGTTACTACTGCTGCCAAAGTGACAGATTAGCGACAGTTTAGTAACAGATAAAGTGTCGCTAAATAGTACGGGGGAAGGAGAATACACATTAGTGACAGATTAGTGACGGATAATGTGTCGCTAAAAGCTATGGGAGGAAGGAGAATGCAGATTAGTGACGGGTTAGTGACAGTTTTGTGACAGATAAAGCGTGCTAAGCATGGGAGGAAGGAGTAAATTAGTACTGCTTGTTGAATTTTTAGTACTGCTCCTTTTAAATGTTTATACTGCTCGTTTGGGGTGTTGAAAGTTGCCAAGTATGAGATGTTAATGCCACTTGTTACTTGTTACGACAGCCAGCTTGGTTATTTAAAACAGTAGTATGTTAAAAAGGTTTGTACTGTTCGTTCATACTTTGTACTGCTGGCATAGAGAGTTTGTACTGCCAGTTTTAGCAGATATCGGATGACACACACATGGTTTGGATCTCGGATTGAACAGGATGCTTCGTTTAAGGGGAAGCTAACAGATTGTTTTTGGATTCGGTTTACATGTTCTTAACCGTTTAAAAGGCTCATATTTCTGGATTAATTGATTACGAAGAGGATTATTTATCACTTATTTGGAGTTGAAGTAGAGTTTCACAGGTTTGTGTTTTATCATACCTTTTAGCAGGAGGTAACTTGTTCGTGCTTAGAAATGATGTGACGAAGACTTGACAAATCTAGCAAAGGTGTGTGATTTACAAATTTATGGTGCTCCATGCTCACATTTGCTATCACTATAAGGAGTTACGTTGTTGTGCTCAGTGCCTCATAGAAGATGAGAATTTTGTCAAGAGGTTGCGATCTACTTATACTTTGGTCTTGGTATGAGTTTGACATCACGTGGATAGTACAAGATATAAGACACAAGTTTGGGTTGTTCTACTTCAGTATCAAATTGGTAATACTTAATTTTCTTCATCAATGATCATTACATAGAGCTTACAGAATTAAAGATTCACGAAATGGTTAACATATAGGTTTTTGGGAAAGCTTATTGTTAAAATGTTTAACCATTTACATGCATCATCGAGGTGAAGGTTTTTACTACTGCTAGTCATTATTACTACTGCTAGTTTAGATTTCTACTGCTTGGATTCATTATTCTTATTATGCGTCATGGAGGGTAATTCAAGTCATTGGAAAGTTTGGGTTAGTAGTGTGATATTGGTTTGAAGTGGTTGAAATCAAAGTTGCTTTCATTCATAAGTCCCCTATTGGATTATGACAAAAGGGGAAGAAATATTAACAGGTTGCAACTTATAAATCCTTGGTGTGGCATGTTACAAAGGAAGTCTGAATTAAAAAGATTTTGTTTCATTCAGGGAGATAATTACATCTCAACTTCAGGGGAAGCTTTGGTTTTATGATGAAGTTCGTACACGACTTTGTTTGTTTTGTCATCATCAAATAGGGGAAGATTGTTGGGATTCTTGATTTGATGAGACAAAAGTGAATAAAAAAATGAAACAAAAGGACTTAAATGCAAAGCTGGAATTCTTTAAAAGATTAAAGATTTTAAAGATTCTAGAAGATCTCCTTTTTCAGATAGAAGATTTAGAAGATAAAGCTTAAAGTTTAAAAGATTTATTTGTTTTTTTAATTCTTATCTTTTGTAAACCTGGACTCCTTATGTTATAAATAGAGGACCAGGCGTGTAGGTTTAGTAGAGAATCAAGATGTAAACTCCAGAATAAGTGTGTATGTGTATCTAGGCGTATGGTCTATGTTAGACGCCTATAGTTTGTTGTGTAGCATCAAGGTCAATGCGTCGTTAATCTTGTTACTAGTTAGAGTAATCGTTCTAGAATTGATCATCTAGAATTACGCCGAATAGTGAATAATATGAATGAAAAACCTTGTTGAAATAACTTTGTTCATTATGCTATTTCCGCTATGCATTATTCTATGTTCAATGTTATTAATCCTAAATAAAGATCTAAACAATCTGAGCGTACAACGATTTTTTAGACTTCACAAATTTCTATATTGGCTGGCATCAAAATTTGACAACTACTGGGAACTAGACAAGAACATCAAAAACGGACTATGGGAGTTTTATGTGAATGGACGAACTAATGGAACAATTGACGACCTTGTCAAATACAACGAGCCATGCTAGGAAAACAGCAAAAAGACATGCTCAGATTTATTTTTTAAACCTTACTTGGATGCGCAAGATGGAAAAGACATTTACGAAATTATAAATAGAGATTATTCTCCGATACTAATTCCCGCTCATCACGACATCAGCAACCCAGACAAGCTGTGCAAAACTGAAGAATTCACTATCGTACGGTATTCGATAGGATCTTGTAAAGAATTCATCACTGTGGGTCCAAGCAAAATTAGTACTGTGAACAAAACCCATGGCAGCATGTCTTGCATTTACCATGAACTCTTCAATAAAAAAGATCGCGGATGGACCATAACGCGCACCAATTGAATGAATGAGGAAGCTGAAGAAAAGGTCTAACTTAAAGACCGACTGAAACAAAAGTGCTTCCCGGGAAACAACCCGGTCATTTTAAAATTGTTTGAATTGTTTGCACGAGTCTGTCTTCCCAGACACTCCATACGGCGTATCGAACCCCTCTGGATACGGCGTATGGATGTATCTGGACGTTATCAATCTGTAATTTAATTTCCAGTACTTTAAAACTAGGGGCATTTACATCTATATCCTTACAAAAGTTCAATATTACATAAATGTCCTTCTTACTTTTGTAATTACGTCAATATCATTACTAAACATTTGTAATTACATCAATATCCTTCGTAAACATTTGTACTTATATCAATATTTTCCCAAACATTTAAATTCTCATGTATATTCAAAAATCAACATGGTATTTCATTACTCGGGGCCAAAAAATAAATATAAACAAATTAATATAATTATGATTTAATTAATTTTTTAATATATATGAGTATTTAAAAGTTTGAGAAAGATATTGATGTAATTATAAAAGATTGTGAAGGACATTGATGTAATTACATAAATAAGAAGGATATTAATGTAAATGAGAAGGATATTTATGTAAGATTGAATTTCAGGAAGGATATACATGTAATTCTCCCTTAAAAGTATTTATTTGTTTTTACAGGAACCATACGCGTATCCTAGGGTTTGGGATACGGCGTATTGATCCCTGTACAGTTGTATGTTTAATTATTTTCCTGCATTGTAACCATTGTATAACCGAGATAGGAATTGCACTTTTTTATTCTAATCTTTTATGCAGGACCTTGCTATAAGGAAAATCGACGATATAGTATACTCTAAAAAAGATGTGTGTTGAACTCGTACGAGCATTTTGAAGCCTCGTCAACAACCTTTTGCTCAAGAACTCAAATTGGAGAATCATCCCGAGCAACATATCAGGGGAGTTCCTCGTTCTAATTCTATTTCCCATTTTCTTTATTTAATCACATGGTATTTCAAAAATTAAGTGAATTAGTATTTAAAATAAGGGGAGAAATGTAATTAAAATGTGATCTTAAAAATAATAAGTGATCTAATCGACTTAAAGTGCTTTTTACTCTATGGAAAAAGGTTTTATGGTTTCGATCTTATACCCAACAACATCTTAATTTCATGACGATTCTGGAGTCATAAGGTGGTTAGGTTAGGAAATTCAGTCCATGATTCCGGACTAGAAACCCGGAGGGATTACCCAACGGCACTCCATAGTTAGAAATAGCAAGTCGTTAGGTATTGATTGGAGATGAATGCGTATAAGTGGAATGAATGTCCGACTAAGATAGAGCTAAAACTGGACACATCACAAACAAGGTGTTAGTAATGACGTCTTGGTAAGCATTGAAGGGGTTGAAGAATGAAAAATAAATGTATGGATAAAGGGTGAAAAGAAAGAATCCCTCCCTATACCTTAGGCAGAAGCCGGGTCAATACACAATCTATCAGTTTTCACAAAGATGAATTCTAATATTAAAAATGTCATTCCTGGACTAGTGAGGCAATGCACAACCCTCCCCAGCCATTCGAGTTTCTCTCAATAGAAACTTGTCTCATTTGTCACGGAGATACACACGACTTCTATTGACTTTATCACTCCGAGTTAGTTGATATTGAATAGGTGGCAATCTGCTCCAGCCTTCGAGTACTAAAACCAAAACATAAAAATCGAGTCTAGAGCCAAGAGATCAATAATATAAATCTCATTAGGACACCTACCATGACAAAACACTTAGTTGAACACTCAATATGTTTACTAGATGTTAATAAGAGTCCTACGCATTATCCTTGTGATTATGCTAGAACATTAAGAGTGATACTCTTTAGTATTCACAGTGATGAATGTAAATCCTTCTTGAGCCAACATCAAACAAGCTCTCGGTAGGTGACTTGCGAGATTCTATTATGATCGAAAACTTGTGATAACAAAATGGATATCAATATGGTCCAGTAAATAAATTGACGACTCAATCAGTAAGATTGTAATAGCAATTCACTTCATATGTGTTGTTGCTTTGAGGACGTTCTGCTATGAGAAACAAGCTAGCATGGTAAATCTAATACATCTGTGTTGGAGGATCTTACGCTTAAAGCTGGAAATCCTGTCAAGGAGATTCTTCTAAATTGAATCTACCTGATCATAGGTTGTTCTTCACGAAACTGGTGGTTAATCAAACCAAATTTAGGCAAATGACAAAGTCATATTCGTCCACAAGCCTTATTGGTGACTGTTTTATTTCAGAATTCATACAAAGATGGAGATGGAGACACCTCATTCCAGCTGAGTCGGATTCATTACCACATGCTCATGCTCAATCTACAAAGACATACTATAAGCATCAAGATCCAAGAATAAAAAAAGCTCAAGAATTAAAGACGGGGGATGGAGAATTAGAACGCCTACTTGTCCTTTCTTTTACAAATAATATTCTATATGCTTAAATTATGCCAAATTTAAAATTCTTTTTTCTAGCATAACTTTTGAAAAAATTATTAGTTACATGACCTCGCGCACTATAACTCTTAATACCAAATTGTGATAATTAAGCCTATTCCATTTCCAAGCGTTTACTAAAAATTCCACAAAAATTATGAGTGTGTCGATGATGTAGTGGACTTTAGAACTTGGCTTGGTATATCACTCGAGACCACAACGATGAATACTATGGACTTAGATGGAGAAACATTTTTAACTGGTAAATTTCTAGGAATACACCAAAAAGCCTAAATGTTGTCAAATTAACTAACTACACTGGTTAGTTAAATCTTGTGTAACCTTTGCTTACTCTCACTATAAGAGTAACATCCCCTAGAAAAAACTTGTTGAGCCATTCTTGTCTTTTTCACACCATATGTTTATTTCGTTACACCTTAGCCTATCTTGTAGACTAAGCCTACTTAATCAAAGTTGCTAGTTGCTTTTGTGTAAAGTTTTGTATTTCTTGTGTCAAAGTGAAATTTTCTATCTCCGGTTAGGTCGGGAAATTACACAATGCAATGGGAAAATATGTAGGTCGTGTACTTTGCTACTTTCGCGATTATGTATTATGTCCGAAGATGAAGTGTTAAAGGAAAAATTATCCGGATGAATTCTGATTGTGAAGACGGTGAAATTGCACCGAGATTTATGTTTAAAAAAAATCAAAAAATAGAAAATGCATCAAAAAAGAGAAGGATGATTGATAGTCGGTTCCCTAAACTTAAACCGATGAAATACTTAGAAGGATCGATTATTCGTTGATATGTGGATAAAAATCAACGATGTATAGTTTTGTATAAAGTGGCCGATATCACCACTTTTGTAAAAGTATGTAAATTTGGGATGATTGGGAAGTTGACCGTTATGGGAACGCCAACTTAGGTTGTCTTTGTCATTTCTATGATCGAGGCGTTTGTATATATTTCGAGTCTTTATCATGGAACGGTCGGGAAAAGTTACTAGCAACTACCTTATTTGTTCAAGCTTAATCTATTTGTTTTGTGAATTTTATTTAACAACAATTTACTTCCCTTTCCTAGCAATTAACCTTAGGTTTTACTCGAACGAGGTTGAGATCGAGTCATGCATGTCTATTCCGTCGTTACGGCCATGTATGCGTGATTCAGCCACCTTGTTGGTTTATTACTTTTGGTGAAAACTAGAAGATCCCTACCCTATATCGTTCTTCATCCTAACCCTTGGTTAAACTCGAATAAGGATGTGATCGAACACACATGTCTATTCCGTCGTTACGGCCGTGTATGTGTGCTTCAGCTGCCTTGTTGGTGTGGTACTATCGGTGAAAGATTGTTAGAATGATCCACCTTAGCCTTATATAAAAACCCAATTTACCTTTTGACTTGTTTCTCCTTAGCTCTAGTGGTGGAGATGTGTATCCTTGCCAAGCATATGATATGAAGCTAATCACGACCGAGCAAATGAGCGTACCAATTAAATGTTACACCCTAGATTAGTTGAGTGATCTGAGTGTTTTCATTTCCATATTTCGTGAGGTGCTTGGTCTTGTACATGTGATTAAAACAAAAGAAGTGCTTAAACGGAAAAGTCCTTGACTTCGGTTGGGATACATTTTTAATATAATCTAGAGTCTACTTGAGGACAAGTAGGATTCAAGTGGAGGATATTTGATGACATCAAATAACGTCACATTTATACCATCATTTATCCCGAATAAGCTACCTACTTTTATATAATTATTGCAAGAATTTGTACTTAATTGCTTAAAAGTGTTATTTGTAGTAATTAAGGAGTGATTTGTGAAGACATGCTAAAAGGCGCATATTTTGGAACTAAAACTAAGATATTTGAAGATTGCATAATTTTGACCAATACGTTGTATCCATAAAAAGAGATACGGCGTATCAGCACCAACTCTTCACAAGAAAACGCGTATTATCAATTCCTAATACGGCGTATCCACGACTACCTATACGTCGTATCTAGCAAGATAGCTATTCAGAGATTTGGTGAATAAATTATTTTGGGAAGATATATCAAATTGATTATAAACTTTGCGTGCACTCTAAGGGAAACACCCCAATACGCCGTATTGGCCTAGCCCAATACGGCGTATCCAGACTTTTTCAGATACTATAAATAGAAGACTCAAAAATGAGTTTTCAGTGTGCAAAATCATATACTTCATACCATATACATAAAAGACTATTTTCTGAAGAATAGAAGAGCAACAAAAGGTCAAGCATCGATCACGATTCCATAGAAGACACCGTGTAATTCCTATACTCTTGTAATCATTTAATTTTTGGTATCGTTCGGTAAAACGTTTAGTTTACCTTGGTTATTTGATCACGCTTGTATAATTACAATGGTTATGGGCTAATACCCTAGGGTATTAGCCATCTTAATAAAGATTTAATGTTTGGTTTGTTTTAAAATCGATTTCTTAATTTATCATTGAAAGTTTAATTATGTTTATCACATGATATTTGTTTACGTGTTTGAATATGCGACATATCATTCAACTGGGTCTAGTTTCGCCTCACAAATTTGTGAGCTAGATATGGCGATAGCTCTCCATATCGTGTTTATAAACATCTGGACCATTGGATCACAAATAACATTCTGTCTTTATTTTTAAAAATTTTTTAAGAGCTTGGTTGACTGGCAAGGTGACCCGATTATGTTTTTCAACAAGTAGGTTCTTGGTTAATTTGATAAGAGTTGAACAGGGGGGACTCTCCAGTATATAAAATACTGTCAATCAGGAGAAGTGGGTAATAGTTCCCGATGGGCTAGGGTTTTCAAGATACCATTGCTTTAATCCCTAGAGATAGATTATAATTAAAACTAAAAGGATGCTTTTGTGGATACGTTCATTGTGACAGGATTCAACGTAGTCTAGGTCTTAGGATGATGTCCGCCTAAGTTCTAAGAACAGATATGCCGCGTCGAGATAAGAAATCTCATTGCATTAAAATAAACAAACCAGTGTTTAATCGGATTTAATACTGGGCTAATAAGTTTTTCTATTATTTGTCTATGTACGCTCTTTTATTTCTGATTTATTGTTTTCTTGCTGTTTATTGTGTTTAGAATCTGATTTAATTGTTACCATAAAACCCAAGCCATCTTCAGGCTGAACCCCCCCCCCCCCCATTTTTACTTTAGAAAATGTATATAGCATAGGCTTTAACAAGTAATTATGACATTAATTTAACTAGATGTAATTTAAACATACTAATAGAATATTAAGGTTAACGACCTCGCTCTTAGTGTTCGACACCCAATACCACAAAACTCTACCCGCGATCGGGTATCACTGCCGATTTTAACGTGTTGTTTTAGGATAAGTCAGCTAAATTAAATTTAAAATTGGTAATCAATAATTGACCTACACGACTAGCACATCAGTGATGAATTCTATTGCTATTTTTGATGATTGTGAATGTAGGTTTTACCATCCTTTGATTTTGAAACTGTTTTTGATGGTAATTGCAATCAACTTGCAAATGATCAAAGCTTCCACAGACATAACAGGCCTTATTAAACATCTCAAAATTGCTTCCTAGCTTTTGAGACATCATATATTTCCAATTTCTTTGATTGCCTCTTGGACTGTGAGTGTTTTTCCTATGTTGCTCAACTTGTTTAACAGTTTTCCTAGTAGTTTTTTCTTGTTGTTTAGATTTGACAAACTCTTTCTTAACAATACTATGCCTAACTATTTTCTTTTTAATTTTAGGCTGAGACACATTCTCTTCCTCATCATCTAACACCCATTCTTTAATACATAGGGCATCATCATTCTTCCTAACTACCTTAGGCTCTTCTTCACTAGACATAGCTTTACAGTTCTCAACTAGAGGCTTATTAACAAACCCATCTAAACCAATAAAAGACAAGTCAGGTATTGGAGGCATGAAATTTCTTGTGTTGGGAGGTGGAACTACATTATAATTTTCATAGCCTAAACCATTCTTGAAATTGTCAACTATCTGACACTCTATGAGCTTGTTTAAACTTTTAGATGCAAGTTCAAATTTATCTACATTAAGTTGAATGCCATCTTTTTCTTTTTGAACTATTTCAAGCTTCTTCCTAAGCTCTCTAATAGTTATTTCTCCTATATGAATTTCAAATTTTAAGCCCTTAATATCTTGTAAATAAATAGACTCATTTACTTTATAAACTTCAAGTTTTTCTACCACTGACTCTAAACCTGTCTTATAACCTAGAACCATTAACTCATATTACTTTAAATCTTTTAATAGTTGATCATTTTAAGATTTAAGAAGTTCAACAGTTTCCAAACAAGAATTTGAACAAATAGAATCATTGGATACCTTTGAGTCAGGACTTGAAGATGAGAAAGCCATGAGTGTATAATTAGGCCCTTCCTCTGCCTGATTACTCCAGTCATATCCACCAAGACCATCACATGACACCAAAGCTATGGAAGTAGATGTTACCACAGGCACACTCCTTTTTGAGCTTTCCTTGTTCTTGTTGTCTTGATTTCTTGGAGCTCTACACTCCCTAGCAAAATGTCCCTTCTTGTGGCAGTTGTAGCACTCCACTTTGGACTTATCAAAACTAATAGTCTTATTGCCATTAACAGTAAGCTTCCTTCTTATATTATTCAAAAACCTTCTTGCCCTCATAGTCACCATGGCCATTTGCCATCTCAAATCCATCTCTTACATGTTATCTAGATGGATTTGTTGCAAGTCCTCATGTATAAGTTGAGGACTATTTAGTTGACTAGAAAAGAATGCACAAATAACAGCATCACTCAAGTTATCAATATTTGTAAAGTTAGCAGCATTAACTTGAGTGCTAGCAGTAGAAACTCCATGAGTATTATTAACTGCTTCATTAGTGTTGCTAGTGTTGTTATTTGAAGAGGACACAAAGACCATGTTCTGTGTGCTTGAACTTGAGCTATACATCCCTTTAACTTCTGGTTCATACACCTTGAGGTTGTTGTAGAGATCATCCATGCTCATTGTATCCAAATCTACTTTATTCCTCCATACAACAGCATGTGTGTTCCACTCAGGTGACAAACTTCTAAATCACATTTGATTAACATCTTCTTGTGAAAGCTTTTCATCCAAAAGCTCCAAATAACTCACAAGGTTTTGAAGCCTATCAAAAGTTTGATCAAGCATCTCTGAGCTTGAAGCAGTGAAGTTTTTATATTGCTGCTTTAAGAGATTCCTTTGAGTCTTTCTTCTAGCTGCATTCCTACCAAATCTCTTTTCAACAGCTTCCAGCAACTTCTTAGCATCCTTTATAGAGTTAAACTTTAACTGATGTTCATTGGGAATGCCCATCATTAAAGTACTTCTAGCTTTCACCTCTAATCTTCTCTAAGCCTTTTCTTCAACAGTTGTAATAGGCATCACTGTCACAACACCTTCCACAGTTGTTATTTTTAGAAAGGTTGCACCATTCTCTATGACTTCTCACAATGCATAGTCTATCATCTGGATATATTGTTCAATCCTCATCCTCCATATCTCATACTCACCAGGTTTGAGCATGGGAACTTTGGATGCAGCCACCATGTGTGCAGAATCTTGATCCATATCTTTTAGCAAAAACAGGTTCTGCTTATTCACAGCTTCTCAACAAGCTCTGATACCACTTGTTGATCCCACTTCAATAGATCAAATTCCTTAAGCTTGTTTAAGGTTTAGTTATATTAGATAAATCTAACACAACTATAGTAGAAACTGTGTTTGAATGTATTAAAGATTATGCGGAATCTAATCTTTAATATTAAGAAGAATTATCAATGAAACAGTAATTCAATGAACATACAATTCAACAAATAAGCTCCAATATTATTAATGATAATAATACGAATACTCTCAAAGTATTAGGGTTACAAAGACCTTGAAGCTAAGAATTATACGACTAAGATTGATTTTTGGTTTTGGTTCTGGTACATCAAACTCTATGCCTTAGGACGTCCTTTTATACACCAAGGAGTCCTATTCGGCTTAAAATACTTCCCTTAGTATCTAAAATCTTTTCTATAAACAACTAATACATATCATATAAGCAGTACTAACTAGCAGCATTAATTTGATATTCACTAGCAGTAGTAACTTCAAGCATATTTTTACTAGCAACATTAACTTCAATTGAGCAGTCTTAACTTTGTACTAACAGTAGTAACTACTTAGCATATTTTCTTTGAAGTTCATCAGCAATACTAATATTCACTAGCAGTACTAACTGTGTACTAGCAATTGTAAACACTTAGCATATTTTCTTTAAAGTCTTTGAGTAGTACTAACTCCAGTTGATCAGCATTAACACAAACATGACCAGCAGTAATTCAAACAATATCAAGAAGACTTTTAATCCTAACAAGGTATGAGGTTGTCTTAAAGGTGGTAGTGGAAATGGTGGATGAAAGGAATTAGCCATATATATGGTTGTAAAGGCGTGATTGAGTGAGAAGAAAGAGATATGATCGCAATTTCCCGAAAGACAAAGAATGATTTAGTTGAAGAGAAAGAGTGTTTTTTTAAAGAGAAAAAATGTTTTCGTTGAAAAGAAAGAATATTTTCGTCGAAGAGAAAGAATGTTTTCGTCAAAGATAAAGAATGTTTTCGTCGAAAAGAAAGAATGTTTTCGTCGAATAGAAAGGATGTTGTCATCGAAGAGAAAGAATGTTTTCTTCGAAGAGAAAGGATGTTTTCGTCGAAGAGAAAGTATGTTTTCGTCGAAGAGAAAGAATGTTTTTGTCAAAGAGAAAGAATGTTTTCGTCGAAGAGAAAAGGAGAGCGTTTTAACGTAAGTAGTTAAAAGGCTTGAATATGGATTTTCGGATATGACCTTTAACATTTTTGATCGCAAGCTAAAGATACTTTAATATTTTGGATGAAATATTTAAGCTGTCAAACCTACTAGGAGGTGGATTAGATTTGTATCTAACCTTCCCTTGACAAAAGAGTGGATCATTTGAAAGAAGGCGAGATGACGATTAAGGGAATGTGTGAGTGAAGACTCTAGGAGATATAAGACCATTTTACGACTCTCTTTGACTTTTTAGATTTATGACACGGACGCAAATAAAAATATTCTAGTGTGAGAAAATATATATACCTAGATGCATAAGACATATAGATATAAACATGCAAGTTTATCTAAGCATGCATCAACACAATAGTCAAATAGATTAGTGTGTATGACTATATGACATCTAAACATTAATTGTCATACATTAAACTGACGTAGTGTAGGTGCACAATTAACACGTAAGTTATGTAAGATGACGCATACAAAACATGATACTTTTAAATGCATTTGTCATGCAAAACATGTTAGCATTTAGCATTTAGGAGCATGTGTCATTTAGATAAACTAAGAGATATTTTATCTAAATTGCTAGAAAAAGACAAACGCCTTTATAATAGACATGCATTTAATAGTTAAGCAAATAAACATTGAGTATCAAGATAATCATGAAGGCATATAATTGCATTACATGGGAGCAAGTAATCATCTTGAAGCTTCAAAGCACATATGTGAGGTGCACGATGTCTAGATTGACTAAGGAGAAACCCTAATTTCTACTTGCTTAGTGTGCACTTCTAATGAGATACAAAGTCCATCAATGTCGACTATCAATAGGAATATTTTAGGAAGAGCCATTCAATCAAATTAGAAAATGAATATGAGAGTATCACTAGTGGTGCTCAATTCAGGCTAAACACGACCTTTTTTACGGGTTATACCACGAACCCAACTTCACCTTGGAAGCAATTCAACCGTTAGGTCAAATTGAATTTCTAGTGCAATAGATTCTCCAGTAGTCATTCTCATGTTAGATAAAATAGAGTTCCTATATTTTCCTAATGAAGTGTAGCAAAGATAAAATTTGTATTATCTTTTCATAGAGGGCCTAACACGACTCAACTAACGTGCTTTAATTCTGGTTCGCATAATCCTAATCAAGATGTGTGGAATTTTAAGGTTAAATGAGAGAGAAAACAAGTTGTTGTAGGTATAAGAGAGAATAAGTCATCTAGGACCTAGGAGTATGCTTAAGAGTGACAAAGTGTAATGCTCTATAATGAGAGTGTTCAAAGAATGCACCTTTGCATGTCTTTTATGAAAGAAATCCAATTAAGGTTATTTACCTTAATAGATCTTATGAATGTTTCTTTATATAAATAATGATGATTTATTAAAGGTTAGTTACATGTATGTTGGACCTTTAAGCAAGTTATTCACAAGAGGAAGATGTTTTAAATATAATGCCATAAGACGAATTTACAAAAACCGAAGATGAATCTAAGACGAAGGATCCATCGATCCGTGAAGGTGCCAAATTTGGGCAAGGATCATTTTCCCACTGTTTGAGAGATGGTGTTGAAATTAGGTTATTAAGAGAAGCTGATATAAGTTATAAGGGTTCTTGGTGAGAGTATTCTAAAATAACATCTAAGACTTGCTTATCAAGTTGGAGTACTTATGAGTTTCCCGATGGAAATTCATAAGTCGTCAATCCTACTTAGATTGTGTTAAGTTTATCATGTATAATTTGACCATAGCTAATAACACAACATTTGAACACTTTAGACTGAATGAAACATTTTCATTGCAAGTGTGAATTGCAATTCGATGACTAATCTTGTTGTCTTGTAATCGACTTCGTGATTTCATGTAATAACCGAGGATGGTTAAACATGTAGACACGAAATAATATCTATGGTCATTTTATTGATATTTCAGTGATCTAGATAAATTCTAGTCTAGATTTCATGTTCATATTCTAATTTTGTAATTAGATTGAATGGTGAGATTGATTATCGTTTGAATAATAATCATCTTCATATTCGAAATCCTCTTACAATCACTTATTGAAACAAAGCACGACAATGGTCTGAGAATTTTCGGATTTTTAGATAATTATTTTACCCTTTGACTTTTAGGTCTGGCTTGACTTATAAGAACGATCATCTAA
>BQNB010081772.1:0-24109 GCA_026074375.1 Tanacetum coccineum
TAACTGCAGGGGAGTGTTAGCAGGCTTATGTTTGTAGGCTTGGCCCATGTTAGGCTTAGGGTTATCTTTGTATTACTTGTATTTATAGTTGACACTTTGTATGGTTTCATAATCAATATACACAGAACATTGTGTCATCCTACATGTAATTGGTAACCAGTTAAACTTGTAACCTACCGGTCATATTACGTATATTGTCTTACAATTTGAAATTGTTTTAGCAATATACAAATTTTGTTACGTACATTGATCTTTTTTTACAACTATGTTACGTGTTTTTAGCTTGCGTCCTTTTGTTTAATAGCCTCGAATGGTGTTGATTCTCGCACATCTTTTTAAACCACCAACTTATTTCTTTCCATTTTGCCTTCTTTTGTGTCTCGTCATACTTAAGTATGTCCGACTTGAGCTTAGCAGCATTGTCTTTATCATAACCATCGATTATATCAATCTAACAGGCCTCTCATTAAAGATTTATTAAGTGGTCTCAATCCTAATGGTAAAGGAATTCAGATATCCTTGTACCATAAAATCTCTACAACGTCATGTTATTTGCAATAAAATACTTTCAATGATGGTACAACACACATAAACAACTAATGTCTGGACATCTTTACAAGAAGAGCTCTACCAATGCGTATAAATTGCTGCCGAATTCATGACTAGATTGTTTTAATAGTTTTAACACACTTAATATTTGCATTATTTGATTTCGTAATATTTGGGCATCAAAGTTATATTTTAACTCACCAACTGCACAATTCATGTTAATAGGATGTAAAACTGGTTTCACGTAGACAACTTGATACAAAGACATTATATTTTGGTATAATAGAGGTATATTACAAAATTGTAAGTTTGTATGCCCTTATCAACTATATGAGTTTCATCATCATAATGCATTTTAATGGTGAGATAGATAAGTAAAGCAATTTTCATGCTGACTTTCTTTTATCTAATAACACAAGAAGTAACAAAAGCAAGATGAATAAAAATCACCTCAGGAATAAACTGGCTGCTATCATGGATCGAATTGACCACGGTTTTCGAACCCAAACACATATATTTTTAAATGTAGAACTGATTTGACGTGGAATCATTTGTTTAGCATTGAGCATATATGTCGTTTCTTCTATCCCTGGACATCTCTTTACTACCCATAAAAAGTTGAAAGATGTTATATAGATATGTTAAATTACAAAAAGAATTTGAAGACTAAACCGAAATATAAAGTAATTTGCGGAATCTAAAATATATTGTTACCTGAAACTCTAGTGTGTTTTGGCTTGCGTTTTATGTCACAGTCACTAAGATCGAATATTGCCTCAACAAACATGTCATGGGCAAATTCAAGTTCCTCGACTCTATAAGATGTAAAGCAAGTAAAACGGCCTCAGATTGAAAATAAGCATTTACAAGGGTAATATAGTCAATGATTTGCTAAAAGAATCACCTTTTAACTCATTCGAGAACACACCATTAGCAAGTTGTTTTATATTATGAATCATCAACAAACGATCAAATAAATTGAAGGAATAGCTCAGGTTTTAAGTTCTTACTACTTGTAAGTAGGTCACTTTAGCATAATATGTCACATATAATGAATATTAAGCTTTAGAGAAAGAAACTAGCGAGAGAAGTAAAAATATGATTTTATTAATGAAATGTGGATTTTCATTACAACTCTTGATCTTTCACATTTTCCTTTTACTTTCTCTCTTCAGTTTCTCTCTCTAAAGCTTAACCTTCATTGTATGTGTGATATTATGCTAAAGTTTCAATTTCTTTGATCGGTTGATGATTCATAATATAAAACAACTTGCTAATGGTGTGTTCTCGAATGAGTTAATAGGTGATTCTTTTTAGCAAATCATTGACTATATTACCCTTGCAAATGCTTATTTTTTTCAATCTTTGACTAGCTTTTACATCTTATAGAGTCAATGAACCTAAATTTGCCTATGACATGTTTGTTGAGGCAATATTCGATCTTAACCATAAAACGCAAGCCAAAACACACTAGAGTTTCAGTCATGCAACAATATATTTATGTAACAATATATTTTAGATTCCACAAATTACTTAATATTTCGGTTTAGTCTTCAAATTCTTTTTGTTTAACAAATCTATATAACATCTTTAAACTTTTTATGGGTAGTAAAGAGTTGTCCAAGGATAAAAGAAACGGCATATATGTTCTATGATAAAACAAATGACTCCACATCAAATTAGTTCTACATTTAAACTGGGCAGTTAATCTCGGCGATATCTCGTCGAGATCCGGATCTCGGACCTAGAAAAAATCTCAGTTCCAAATCTCGGTGGTAAATATCGGAACCGATATTCTCGGAGATATTGGACGATATTTTGCCGAGATTTTGATATCGGATCTCGGTGAGATAAAGAAAATCTCGTTTTTTTTTCTGGCACCCCACTTTTATTTTGGCAGCCCACTTTTTTTTAAAACCTACTTGATTGTGTTTTTAATTTAGAACAGTGGTGGTTTTGTGTTGATGGTGTGGTTGTTTTGTGGTGATGGTACTGTAAAAGAAAAGGAGAGAGAAGAAGGTGAAATGAGGACACACTGAGGGCTGTGTCATAATATGTATCTAAACCTAATTTTTGATGGATTAAAACAATGGGCTTAATAAATATCTTAGTGGGCTTTATTTAAAGTAAATCAAAATTTAATAAAAAAGAATGACATCTGCCCCATCATCGACATCTTGAACTTAGTGGTCATCAGAAACAAACTCATTACACAAAGCAGTATTAGTGGATGCAAATTGTTGATAAAAAAATAATGCCTAAAAACATTATTAATATTTTTCACATCTTTACGTTTTGATAATCACAAAATATAAAAATGTTCAATGTAAAATTAAACGTAAACAAGTAATTAGTAGTAAATTTTCATTTCAAAAATTATATCACTTAAAGGTATGAATAAATAAATGCTTAATGCATTTTATGATCAAATGACATTTTTATTCAACCTCACACTTTTATAAAATGTTGTAAACATTACAAAACATTTTCTACAATTAAAAGAAATATTTTATTCAATATAAACATTTTGAAATTCAAATTTTCGAACCTAAAACGGCTAGAAAAGTTTCAGAAAATCCCCCCTACACAAAAGACAAACAGGGGAGCCACTAGTCTAGGGCGGCCCTCTTAAATACACCGGCGACCCTCTTAATTTTAAGGGGACCGCCCACCTATTTAAGAGGACCGCCCATAGGTAGACGCTCCTCAAGTTTGTCCTATAAATACTGGACTTTTCCCCACCATTTTCTCACCTTTTGCACTCATTCTTTCTGATCTAAAACAACCCACGCATCTCATTAAAATTCTTTGATCATCTAATTATAAAGCTTTGTTTCCAAGTGATCAAAGCTCAACTTCTCAAGTGCAAGAGAAGAATACTTCCATCATCAAGTGAAGAAGTATTACACCTCAAGTGTATATTGCAATCTTGTTGCATCCATATCACAATTTGTAAATCATTTGTAAATCTTATAAAGTTGTGTAGTAGATAAATCTTTGTGATTGTTGTAAGTATAGTTGAATCTAGTGATTCATCCAAGTTGTGATAGTTAGGTGTGAAAGTAGAAGTGAAGTAGTGAAGTAGTGGTGTGAAGAAAACTAAGGTGTGAAGAAGTTGTGTAGTTGTGTTGTGAAGTCGTGAAAGTAGTGAAGAAGTTGTGAAGTCGTGATAGATTGGTTCTAGCTAAGATTAGAACTCGACATCTAGCTTAGTGTCGGAAATTGATATAAGCGAAAGTTGTGTACGGTTTTCTCCGCCATAAGGGAGTTTGTTGACATAGTGAAGAAAACTCTCGAGTTTGGTGCTCGAGGAGTGGAGTAGGGCGAAGAGGTGCTTCGTTACCGAACCACTATAAATCCTCGCGTTGTGGTTTGATTGTTCTTACTCTTATCTCTTGTCTTACCTTATTTGCTCATACTATCCTATTAATTGTTTAGATAAGTATATTGTTTATATTGTGCAAGTGTTGAATTCACATAAAGTCGAATCTAAGTTTTTATTAACAAACATAAACATTAAATTAAAAAGCGGTAAACTATTCAACCCCCCCCCCTTTAGTTTTCCACAATTGGTATCAAGAGCTACGTCAAACAAGATTTTTAAAATAAATTGTATTTTAAAACTTGAATCGATCTATGGAATCGGAAAAATATTTAGAAGGGCAATCTATGCAAAGACCACCACTATTTGAAAGTGATGGATTTATTTATTGGAAAATAGATTCGAAACTTATGTGAAGTCAAAATAACTAGATCTTTGGCATGTATTACCGGATGGTGTTTTCCTTCTATTCAAAATAATCCCAAAACTATAAAGGATGAAGTTGTACATTTTCATAAAACAAAACGATTGATTTAAAAGAAACTTGCAAAAATAATGAAGCTAAAGTGGTAATTTATAATGGCTTAGCCACATTAAAGAATACGAAAGGATTTTTATGTGTCACAGCCGCACAAAAGATATTTGGGATATTTGTTAGTCACTCATCATGGTAATAAATCAAGTCAAAGCTAACAAAATAGATCTTCTTGTTCAACATATGAACAATTTATGATTCCAGGTACGAGGAGTTCAAGATAATGCATTTGCTAAATTTAACACTATTATTACTAGTCTAAAAGCACTTGATAAAAGTTTTTCTAGCAAGAATTGTGTAAGGAAATTTCTTAGGGCATTACATCCTAAATGGCGCGCAAAAGTCACGGCGATTGAAGAATCAAAGAATCTAACAACTCTATCACTTGACGAACTTATTGGAAATTTGAAGGTTTATGAAGAAGTAATTAAGAAAGATTCTGAAACCGTCAAAAGCAAAAGAGAACAAAGTAGATCTATTGCCTTGAAAGCTAGAAAGGAATCTAGTGATGATGATAGCTCAACCTCCGATAGTGAAGATGAAGAATACGCCATGGCCGTAAGAGACTTTAAGAAATTCTTCAAAAGACGAGGACGATTCGTAAGACAACCACATGAAGAGAGAAAATCATTCCAAAGAAATAAAGATGACAAAAATGGCAAAGGCGAAAGAAAATGCTTTAAGTGTGGAGATCCAAATCATCTCGTCGGAGAATGTCCAAAACTATCAAGATATCAAAATCAAAAAGCGTTTGTTGGAGGATCTTGGAGTGATAGCGACGAAGATGAAGAGGAGAAGACAAATGACAAAAAGTGTCTTATGGCTAAAGCTTCCAATGAGGTACTTTCCGAAACCGAATACTTTAGTGATGACCAATCATCACTAGACGAAAATGACTTAGATAGTGAATATAGTAGACTATGCAAATTAGGACTAAAAGTCATGGCTAAAAATAAACTCTAAAAAACAAGCTAAACATAGAATTAGAAATTGAAGCACTAGATATTTCAAAAGATAAATTATCTAGGTTAGAAAAGATAAGAAGTAATTGAAGAATGTTAAATTATGTCAAGCCTTAAGCTTGAAAATGAGAAGCTTAGAAAAGAAATATCTAGACTAAATCAGTTTAATGATAGTAGTCACTCGCTTAAGAAAATAATAAGTTCTCAAAAAACTTCCGAAGATAAATCCGGGTTAGGCTTTAATTTTACCAAAGGGACACCTAGCGAAACCAAATAAGTAAAGTTTGTTAAAAGCCCAAGATGCGCCATGTCGAAAGAAAAATTGATGAATCAAACCCAAACTCAAAACCAAAAATTTATTTTTATAAACCATACTAAATTCCTATTGCAAAGTGATGGATGAGGTTAAAACGTTTTTACAAAACCCTCCTTAAAACACGGAGTCAGATTTACTAAAACCCACAGTGAGGTCTAAATAACACCTCATCCGAAAAGAAATGGAAACAACTGTTCATCCTGTTCCAAAAACACCTTACTAGGAGGACCAAGGTAGACCAAATTACTCTAACACTAATCATATAATGTGGAATCATCCACACCAACCAAGCTTTACTCAATGTGGAAGATGCTCACTGTGCATGTGTTCGAATCAAGTGTAAAACATGTTCGGAAACAATAACTTCGGTCGCATGAAACAATGGGAACCAAATGGCTAAATAATCATATCTTCCGAGGTTAATCATCTACAAGCATCATTTGGCTTTCGTCAAACAAATTGAAAAACTCATATAGGATTTCCATAAATCCTCATCCTTTTAAGCTTGCTTACCTGAAGATTTTTAAAGTGATTTCCTTGGAAGGATTAAGGTACGTCCACTCCTCTAATTACGTAAATTATAGATTGGTATATGATATACTTAGTATTAGTGATAGTTAGGAATTATGGTAGTCACTAGAAATGCCATTTGTTGGCTTTCTAGTCTTAAAAGAATTTGTTCTTGGGAAACCTTTCTTTAACATTGGTTATCCTGATACCACTATGAAAATAGAAATCTTTTACTGGCCACGAGACTCACGTAGACGAAGAAAAGTGAAGTTTTAGTGGATAATAAATTAAAACATAGAAGTAGGATTATTTTTGCAATTGGAAAAGTCTTACAACCACTTGGATGAACAAACTCCTTCCACCTCGGACGCTCGCCTTAAATCGTCTATCAAAATCGCCGTGTTGGAAAGTCTCAACTCCATTCCTATTTTCATCTTCCACAATATCCACTTTTTCCATTTCAAACGTATCAATTAATCTTCTTCGTTCGAAGAAATTAATCATCAAGTTTGCAAGAAGTCTACGTCAAAACCAAAAAAAATCGTTTTAATGTATTGACATCTTGATTATCTCATCCGAAATAGTCGAAGAAACTTTTTAATTAAACAATGGGTTAATTGAAAATTGTCAATATTCATTCTCACAAAACTAGCCAAAATTCAAAGAAATTTTTTTTTTTAGGTTGCGGCCCCCTTAAAATTAAGGGGACCGGCCGTGTAAAAAGGACGACCCCCTTAATTAATTAAGGGGACCGCCTATCTGTGAAAACAAACACCCCCTTACAGTCGAAATTATATACCAAACATCAGTTTTTTCTTCCCTTTTTCTCCCACCTGCTGTAAACGAAAACCCCATCACCAAAACCTTCAAAATCAAACCTCAAATCACCAAATCAACCAAAATTCGCAACGGGAAACTACTAACAAGTCTATCAACAACATCCATTGTAAGTTTTTCAACCATCTTTTGTTTGATTTCATCTAATTTTGTTTCTAATCAAAATTAAGTGTTTTTAATTATTTTCATAATTCTTAGTTTGGTCTTGATGATTAACAAGATGAATATCAAGTTTAGGGGATGATTGTTGGGAATTAAAGTCTTCATACTTTGTACTGCCAAGCATAATTTAGTACTGCTCAAGATACATGGAAATAAGCTTAGTGTTGGAAACTAAAAGTACTAATCAGTTAGTACTGCTAGAGTAAACTTAGTACTGCTAGAGCAAAGTTAGTACTGCCAGTACTAACTTAATACTACTGAAGGACTTAAGACTGCTGGTGAAGACTGAAGAAAATATTCCAAGTAGTTAGTACTGCTAGCATAAAAGTTACTACTGCTAGTGTTAGTTACTACTATTAGAGTAATATTGATGCTGCTCAACCAAAGTTAATGCTGCTATTGAATATTGTTAATGCTGATTGAAGAGATTATATGCTGATTAGAAGATTTCAACTGAAGTTAATGCTGATTAAAGAGATTATATGCTAATTGGGAAGATTTATGAGAAAGTATTTAATACATTTGACTACATGTTTAGGAAAATATTAAATACTTAGTCATTGTATTCAATATGTTTGACTAAATACTTAGGAAAGTATTGTAAGCCCACTAGGACTCCTTGGTGTATAAAAGGAGGTCCTAGGGTATAGAGAAAATTAGATCCATACACAATTCATTCACATAGACATCTCATTCTATTTAGTTCATAGCTTCAAGGTTGTAAACCCTAGTACTACACAGAGTACTCATATTATAAGATTAATAATATTGGAGCTTTTCAGTGATATCATTGTTTATATATGTTTACTGTTTCATTGATATTCACATATATTCTTCTAAGTACTAAAGAGTAGATTCCTCATACTCTTTGATATTTACAAAGTTTCAACTATAAGTTGTTTTGGATTTATCCAAAGTAACTTAACCCTTAAAAGCTAAGGAATCGATCAAGAAAGGGGATCAACACTATTTCTTACTTTTAGCATAATAAACCTTATTACAAGCTACATTATTCTTAACAAAATAAAGACTAATGACTAAATATAATAAAACAACATAATCGACACTTTTCTAGAACCTAATAATTCTTGACTTCTATAGTCAAGTCACGGTACAAACCGATTAATATGGCTATCTTATTATCTCTTTTATGATTCAACATGAATTCATAACTCTCACTCTCGCTCAATTCGGTCAAATCCTCAAAATTCCATACAATGGTCAAGCCGTTTTTACAAACGAATGGGACCTTGCATCTCTTGAGTATTCTTAAGAAACCGAGGGACCATATTGCACTGATCTTCATACTCCTGACGACATTCGTCAACTTCTTGAATTGGAACGTGTCGTGGTAGACTGTACCATTAAAAGCCAAATCCTCTCTCTCAATCCAAATTAAATTCTCACCAAATAACTAACCCCCGACATGAAACAATGGGAAGAACTCATTCGAGAGAATGTGTTCGAACTAGGAGGACATCGAGACCGTCTTCCGACTTGTCTTGCTCACATGTTGTATTATGTTGTTGCCGAAGAACAATACAATCTTGCTTATTTCTTTGTCAAAAGAATCGAATGTGCGAGAGCTACTCCAACCCAAAATATTCCGTATGGCATGTTTCTAACTCGTCTTTATCGATACGTCATGGAAACGTATCCTCATCTTAACAATGGCATCTATGGCATTGTTGAGCGAGTCATGCGTCCTTTTGCCCTAAAACAAACTCGACGACCTTGAAGTGATCATGGAAAGGTACGTCATTCCATCTCTTCTTCATCCTCTCATCATCAAGGCACGTCATCTCATCAACACGATGATGATGATGTCAAAACTTCTCGAGCAAGTACTCCATCTCCTACCACTTATCTTAACTCTCTTAATCTACTCAACTACGAAAACTACCAAATGTCTTCCTCTTCCGAACAAACCGATGAAACTCTCTTTGAACGACAAACCACCTTGCTCAACTAAATGCAACAAATGCATAAGGAGATGCGCGGAGGAGTTCAAATCATTTGGAAAGGCACTAAAAGGAGTGTTTAGTAAAAAGAAGAAGTAAAGACATAGGAATGATATTATCTAGATAGCTAAATGTAGTTTGAGACAATTTTTAACTTGATTATGTGTATGTTCTAAACAACTTGTGTGGTGATTATCTGATTTATTCGGAAAGACTTAGGTGTTGGTTATCTTTAGATACTTGCTTGCTATGATAATTTAAACCCTTGGTTGTGTTATTTAATCAACAACTTATGCTATTTTGGTCTCATGATTTGATGTGTTTATTGCTTGTTATATGATTAAATGTGCTCATAAAACTCAATAGGGCTTGCTGCAAATAAACCACCAAAACAGAAATACTCTCACAAAAATTCTAAGAAAAATCATTTTTCTATGAAAAATGAAAACCAACAGAAGGCGGCCCCCTTAATTCATAACAGGCGGCCCCCATATCTTTAAGGGGACCGACCTCTAATTAAGGGGACCGCCCTAGTAAATCACGGGTAAAATAGTATTTTTCCTACTTTTTGACCCTCTTTTACCTAGTCTTAGCTATCTTTGCCCAGAATGCTCGAATACAATTTGGAATAACTTAAACTAGTTCAAACTCATTCCTTTTTCAAACCATTTTCTTCCCATAAATCCCTTCTAAATGATCACCACCAACACATCATCTTCCTCATCATACAATAACCATTATCAACATCCATGGCATCCACTAGAGCTTCCATTTCCAAATCCCCTAAGAGACAAAAAATCAACATCATTCCACCAAAACAATTTTTTGTGGATTTAACCCAAGATGACACAAAAACTCCATCACCCAAACTTCAACTATCATCACCTAGTGCTCCTAATGCACCTTCCAAAACACCATCAACCAAAGACACTTCTTCATCCTCAATTGACAACATACCCAAATCACCAACCTCATCAACATCAATTTCACCCAATGGTTACTTGAACCCACCAACATCTCCTCCTCCAAGAGTTTCTCCACCACCTCCAACTCAAGAAAATGCATCAATGGACATCACTCTCACCCTTTCACCAATTACCCCACTTGATGTCCAATTTGATACTCCATCACCTTCACCACCTATCTTTGGTCATCCCATCCCTTGGAATTTACTCGAAGCGCATGGTGATTCATGTCTTTGTTGTATCCACAACCGAACCCTCATTTTTGGGTTAAGGGATGAACTTCAATATATGTTTTCATATATTGAACATATGCTCTCACAACCACCAACAACCATCATCCCACCACCTCCACCATCTTCCCCAAACTAAACATACTCTATGTTTAGTTTCTCAAATAATTGTTCATCCACCATTTTGCAAGCAAGTCCTATGGAGCTTTACTAGTTATAGGACTTTTTGTAGTTTAAAATTTTCATGTATGTTAGCATTTTCCTTATGTATGCATGAGTGTGGTTCACACACTATTTTACTTTTAATGGATGATTATTGTTGGTTGCATTATTATTATGCCATATTTTTCCTTCTTGCTACATGTTAGAAATATTTGTATTGTTCTAACTCGTTTTTGTAGCCAAGAAACCATAGCTCGATTCCTTGGTGCCCTCGAACGAGGGGGAGCACACATCAAGGGGGAGCATTTATTCCGTCGATTTTACTAGCAATTCTCGACGATGCCTTTTTGATTCTACAAAAAGGGGGAGAAATGACATAAAACTCACTAAATACTTGTTTAAAAATAAATTTACATTTAATGAGTTTAAATTTTGTAATCATCAAAAAGGGGGAGATTGTTGATAAAAATAATGCCTAAAAACATTATTAATATTTTTCACATCTTTACGTTTTGATAATCACAAAATATAAAAATGTTCAATGTAAAATTAAACGTAAACAAGTAATTAGTAGTAAATTTTCATTTAGAAAATTATATCACTTAAAGGTATGAATAAATAAATGCTTAATGCATTTTATGATCAAAGGAATTTTTATTCAACCTCACACTTTTATAAAATGTTGTAAACATTTTTATAAGCATTACAAAACATTTTCTACAATTAAAAGAAATATTTTATTCAAAATAAACATTTTGAAATTCAAATTTTCGGACCTAAAATGGCTAGAAAAGTTTCAAAAAATTCTCCCTACACAAAAGACAAACTAGGGAGCCCCTAGTCTAGGGCGGCCCCATTAGATACACGGGCGACCCCCTTAATTTTAAGGGGACCGCCCACCTATTTAAGGAGACCGTACATAGGTAGATGCTCCTCCAGTTTGTCCTATAAATATTGGACTTTTCCCCACTACTTTCTTACCTTTTGCACTCATTCTTTCTGTTCTAAAACAACCCACACATCTCATTAAAATCCTTTGATCATCTAATCATAAAGCTTCATTTCTAAGTGATCCAAGCTAAAATTCCTCAAGTACAAGAGAAGAATACTTCCATCATCAAGTGAAAAAGTATTACACCTTTGTGTGTTGTTGCAATCTTATTGCATCCATATCATAATTTATAAATCATTTGTAAATCTTGTAAAGTTGTGTAGTAGATGAATCTTTGTGATTGTTGTAAGTATAGTTGAATCTAGTGATTCATCCAAGTTGTGATAGTTAGGTGTGAAAGTAGAAGTGAAGTAGTGGTGTGAAGAAAACTAAGGTGTGAAGAAGTTGTGTAGTTGTGAAGTCGTGAAAGTAGTGAAGAAGTTGTAAAGTCATGATAGATTGGTTCTAGCTAAGATTAGAACTCGACATCTAGCTTAGTGTCAGAAATTGATATAAGAAAAAGTTGTGTATGGTATTCTCCGCCATAAGTGAGTTTGTTAACATAGTGAAGAAAAATCTCGAGTTTGGTGCTCGAGGAGTGGAGTAGGGCGAAGAGGTGCTTCGTTACCGAACCACTATAAATCCTCGCATTATGGTTTGATTGTTCTTACTCTTTTCTTTTGTCTTACCTTATTTGCTCATACTATCCTATTAAATGTTTAGATAAGTATATTGTTTATATTGTGAAAGTGTTGAATTCACATAAAGTCGAATCTAAGTTTTTATTAATAAACATAAACATTAAATTCAAAAGCGATAAACTATTCAACCCTCCTTATAGTTTTCCACAGAAACAATCATGTGTTGATTTGCCTCTGAGTCAATAATCCACCAAATACTAATATAAACAATGTAGGAACCAATATCACTTCACTTCCATTACTTAAACACACAAAATCAATGATTATAAAAGATAAGGAAGAAAGGAAGAAAATAAGAGAGAAGAAAGGGAGTGTTTGGATTGCTATGTGAAACACAAATGTAACAAATGAGACAACCAACCTTTCTCGATGTGTGGAGAAGGGTATATATACCTAGGAACCATGGGCCAGCTCTAAGAGCCTTACTGGGCCGTGTGGTTTAGTCTTGGACCGAGCTCGGGATTGCATTGGGCTTTTAGCCCATAACACATGACATATTAGATTACATTTAGGAGCCCGATACTAGTTTTTAGCCTATTACAACGTTTAATATATAAAGACCAAGATTCCTAGTTCGACTTAATATTTTGAGTCTAACAATCTCCCCCGAAGCCAAGTTCTTTGAATTCTTAGTCTTTGAACTCTTTGAGCCTTGGTCTTGGTCTTTATCTTATTGTAGGCTTGTTTTTTCATGATGTGTGATCTTTGATCTTGAGCCTTTGTAATTGTCTTTTGACTTGATCTTTTGTTCTGAGATCATTAAATCTTTCTCCTTGTTTGTCTTAATCATCTTTGCCATCTTGCGATCTTGTATCCTAACCAACATGCTCATACTTTGCGTCATATTAAAATCTTGCTAACAATCTCCCTTGACAATCTTTATCTTGATAATCTTGATATCTTTAGGGAAGATCTTTAATATTAGAGTTGCGGAAGTCTTTATCTTTTATTCTTCAGCTTTCTTGAATCTGGAAACTTGATGCTTATAAGATGTCTTTGTAGCTAGAGCATGAGCATGTGGTATTGAATCTGACTCTGCTAGGATGAGGCTGCAACACCATCGTTTGTGCTTTCATTTTAATGTTAGTGATAAACAGAAGATATGGACGGACATGTCTTTGTCATTCATCAGAATATGGTTGCGATAACATCCGGTTCCGTAAGGACCGACCTGTGATCAGGTAGATTCAATATAGAAGAATATCATTGACAAGATTTCCAGCTTAAAGCGTAAGATCCTCTAACACAGATGTATTAGATACACCATGCTTGCTTGTTCTCTTTACTGGAACGTCTCAAAGCAGACAACACGATAAGAGTAAATTGGTTAGTTACTATCTTAATGATTGATTCATCAATTCATTTACTGGACCAAAATTAATATCCAGTTATCAAAAGTTTGATTCATATAGAATCTCGCAAGTCACCTACCGCAGAGATGTTTGGTGTTAATTCCAGAAGGATTTCCATTGTAATTGTGAATACTAAATAGTATCACACAAATGTTCTGGCAAAATCACAAGGATAATGTGTTGGACTCTTTGTCATCACTTGTCTTCTAGATGTTGAACTACAAGTGTTTATCATGAAATGTGTCCTAATGAGATTTATAGATTGATCTCTTGGCTCTAGACTCGATTAGTGCATTTTGGTTTTAGTACTCGGAAGCTGGAGCAGACTATCACCTTTTCAATATCAACTAACTCGGAGTGAGAAATTCAATAGATAACGTGTGTATCTCCGTGACAAATGAGACAAGTCTCTTTTAAAAGAAACTTGAATGGCTGGGAAGGGTTATGCAGTGCATCACTGGGTCCATGATATCTTTCTTTAATACCAGAATTTATCTTTGTGAAGACTGATAGCATATGTATTGACCTGATTTCTGCCTAAGTTATATGGAGGGCTTCTTTCTTTAGACCCTTTATCCTTACATTTATTTTTCATTCTTCAACCCCTTCAATGCTTACCAAGATGTCATTACTAACACCTTATTATGGTTGTTCCAGTGTTAACTCATGTCTTAGTCGACATTATTCTTGTTTCTCATTCTTCTCCAAATCATACCTAAGGACTGTTATTTCTAACTATGGATTGTCCTTGGGTAGATCCCTCCGATTCTGGTTAGATCATAGGACTAATACCTAACCAAACCACCTTATGACTTCAAAATCATCTAAAAGTTGGTAGGTTGTTGGATATAAGATCGTAACCATAAAACCAGATTAAAAAATCAATCAAAGTGTTTGATAGAATTATCAAAATCGTTTGGCACTTTGAGAGTTACATCTTTTGGAAAACTCCCCCTTCATACGTGTATTGGTAAACGAAAGTGTTTTGCACATGTGGGTAGAAGTAAAAAAGCACTTTGAGTCTTTTAGATCACCTATTATTTTCTAGATCATATTTTAATTACATTTCTCTCATTATTTTAAATAATAATTCACTTAGTCTTTGAAATACCAAGTGATTAAAAATTTTCTTAAAAATTTCATGGGGAGAAGACTGTTTTAGCATTTATTATGTGAACCTTTTCTACTTGCTCCCCCTTAATTTTACATATGTTTGACACTAAATAAAATGATATCAAGTTGTAATGAAAAGAATATAAAATTGAGAATGAGATAGTGTTGAGCACATAATTTTGAAACATTATGAAATGTCATTGAATAATTGTTGAAAAATTATCCTCAGACACTAGATCATCTTATAACAAATATTATAATGTAAGTTATGTCATTATTACTGATTTGTTACTAGCAGACTTTTGATAATATTTTGAATACATAAGAATTGTCGTGAGATAATGTATCCAAAAGCATTAAAACTTTGTTTTTTAAAAATCTGCCCCTCAAAAATTGAGTCATTTAAAAAAATGATGCCACTTGTTAAAATGATCGTCTTTGAAAACGTTGTGAGGGATGTAGTGTTGAACACACAATTTTGAGAGATACCATAATTGTAAAGTCACTTTTTTGTGAAATGTTGTCATGAAAATTTTTGAAAAATTGTGTTTAACCTTTTTGAAAAACTTCATGTTAGAAGACTCCTCTTCAAATGCCAAGGATAAGTGCCTGACACGTACACTCTCCTTTTTCATTGGGGTCCGAGTTCCAATCTGAGAGCGATTACAAGTCATTAGGAAAATTAGAAATGACAAGTTTTTAAACTTTTGAAATCTTGCTCGAACTTTATTTACATACCCGTGACAATCTTAATTGTAATTTCTAGTTACGTAAATGTTATCGATTCCAAGAGACATGTCGAGAATATTCTTTTTGGAAATTTTTTATTTTCTAATTTTGTATTTGCTTTTTGAAATTTTATATTTTTGTATTTGGTTTTATAGGTTTTATATTTTTGTATTTCGCTTTTCTCCAAAAATATTTACAGTTCAATGTTTGATGAAATATCAAACAGTCTCATTTTCCAGAACCTCCAGTCCTGCTGAAGTCAAACATCTCATACCAAGTCGTCTGACAAGATACTCAAACCTATATTGTGAAAGGGCTTTTGTAACCAAGTCAGCTAACTGGTATTCAGTTCTGACAAAGTACAGTTCAATTATACCACGTTCAACATGTTCCTTGATAAAATGGTAACAGACATTGATGTGCTTTGTATGGGAGTGATGCACGGGGTTGCATGAGATTGCTATGGCTGACTGAGAGTCGCATTACAATGGTATTTTGTTGTAGTCGAAGCCATAATCCTTAAGTTGTGTCCTCATCCACATTAACTGAGCATAACTCGCAGATAATGTCACGTACTCTGGTTCTGTTGTAGACATTGCAGTACAGTCCTGCTTCTTTGACATCTAACTGACTAACTTTTCACTTAGGAATTGTATTCCTCTAGAAGCTCTTTTGCGAGTATCAAGGCATCTGGCATGATCAACATCTGAAAATGCGGTTAGTTCAAAACCAGAATCCTTCGGAAACCAGAGTCCTATGTTAATGGTTCCCTTTAAGTATTGAAAGATCATTCTATCCTCTATGAGGTGTTTTTCTTTGGGTCTTGCTTGATAACGTACATAGTAACATACTGCTTGTACTAAGTCTGGTCTACTGGAAGTCAGATACATGAGTGACCCTATCATACTTCTATATTTTGTTTGGTCAACGGGTAATCCACTCAAATCTGCATCTAGTTTAGGTTTAGTAGCTATTGGTGTACCAAGGCTATCACATTTATCTATACCATGTTTTTAAGTATTTCTAAAGCGTACTTGGCATGTTTGATAAAGATACATATTAGGGATTGGTGGATCTAAAGTCCTTAAAAGAATTTCATTTCCCCCATTAAGGACATCTCAAATCTACTATGCATGAGTTTTTCAAATCTTTTGGAAAATTTTGGGTTTGTAGACCCGAAAATAATGTCATCGATGTAAATTTGCACAAGTAGATATTCCTACCCTAATCTTATCATGAATAGAGTAGGGTTAATAGTACCTTTAGTGAAACCTTTGGACATTAAGAAGTTTTAGAGTTCATCATACAAGGCTCTTGGAGCTTGCTTCAATCCATATAGAGCTTTCATTAGATGGTAAACTTTTTTTAGATGACCAGGATCAACGAACCCGTCTGGCTGAACAACATAAACATCTTCCTTTAGTGGACCATTAAGAAAAGCCATTTTAACGTCCATTTGTTAAATTGGAAAGAATTTGTGTGCAGCGTAAGCAACGAAAATCTGAACAGCTTTTAAGTGAGCGACTGGTGCAAAAGATTCTTCAAAATCAATACCCTCTTCCTGTGCATACTCTTTAGCTACAAGTCGTGCCTTATTGCGAATTACAGTATTGTCTTCATCTTTCTTATTTTTCCATAACCACTTTAGTTTAATCACTGTCTTTCCAAAGGGTTTGTCAAAAAGTTCCTAAACTTTGAGTTGGTCAAATTGATGAAGCTCTTCCTGCATTGCCTCAATCCATGCATGATCATCCATTGCTTCCTTAATGTTTGTTGGTTCAGCAGTACTCACAGTGAGCGTAAACATGGATATTTCAGGATCTGTAGCAAGTTGTCGTCTTGTCCACACTGGCTTGGATAGATTTCCATGAACTTGTTCTAGAGGATGATTTTTGGTCCAATGGTAGTCGGAACGGTGTCTTTAGTAGAATGTATGCATATTTGAGTTATCAACATTGCGTGAGGAAGACTTAGTAATTTCTTGTACCGGTGTATAGAAAGGATTGAAAAATTCATATGGTACAAACTGTGTATTTGCTGCTTGATCAGTGTTGTTTTCCTTAGCATTGACATTTGTTGTTGGAGTGATCGGTTCTGTTGTAGGTTAAACATTCATTGTGGGTTGTGTGTCTTGATGTTGAAAATTATCAAAGAGAGCAAAAGACTTTGACACACTTTGATTTCATGCAGTGAAGTATTCTTCGAACAAAGGACTGAATAGAAAATCCAACTCTTGTAATGACGGAGCATTTGTGTCTGATGGATGAGAAACATTTGGAACCAACTTTGAACTTGAAGGTTCATTGTTGTGATCATGAGTATCGAGTTGTGTACTGTTATGAACAAAAGTCTTTTGCGTTGGGGCGCGATTCCTGAAGTGTTATCATCAGGAGTCATCTGTTGGATTTCATCAAAGTTGTTGTGAATGGATTCAACTATTAATTTTCTTCTATTGTTGTAGACTCGATATCCCTTTGACTAAGTAGAATATCCCACCATAATGCATGGATCCCCTTTCTCCTTTATCTTGTTAAGGTTTTCACCATATTTGGTTAAATAACAAGTGCAGCCAAAGATATGAAGCTGTTTGAGAGAGGGTTTTATATCATTAATTATGTGATATTGTGTCTTTTCGTGTCTAGTAATGATGAGAGATTTGTTCTGAGTGTAACATGCGGTTGAAATTGCTTCAAACCAAAGAATAAAGTAACTTTATAAGCTGAAAGCATCGTTCGGGCAGCCTCAACAAGTACGGTTCTGTCTTTCGACAACGCCGTTCTGTTAAGGTGTTCTAGAATTGTATGTTTGGTGTTGAATTCCTTCTTCTTTAAAGTATGCATGGAGTGTCTTGTTTAAGAACTCCGTGCCTCTGTCAGTTCGAATAGCTATCACCTGGGCTTGAAGATTCCATTGAATCATCTTGAGAAAGTCTTTGAGCACTTCTGATGTTTCATCCTTGGTTCTCAGAAAGTGAGTCCACGTGTATCTTGAATAGTCATCGACAATCACCAGAATGTATTTCTTGCCATTGATGCTTTCAACCCGCATCAGACCACATAAGTCCATATGAAGAAAATCTAAACTTTTCTTCAATCTGGTAATGGCTATTGTCTTGAAAGAACTTCTTTTTGATTTGCCCTGTTCACAAGAAGAACATAGTTGATCCTTTATAAACTTCAACTTTGGTAAGCCATTTACAATGTCGTTCTTTAAAAGCAGATTGATGGTATCAAAGTTAAGTTGATAAAGTCTACGATGCCATAACCATGCTTGAGTTGGTGAAGCTTTTGCCGAGAAACAGATTGGAGTTGGTGAAGATAAGTCTTGCAGAGTTATAGTATAGAGATTAGATCCACAAGTATCCGAAAGTAAGTCATTTCTTTAAAGATCTCTAACAAAATTGATGAGGTAGCAAAACTTCACTAAGTTTTACAACTCCATAGGTAGTGTACTTAACCGTTGTAGTGTAGTATAGGCAAGACATGGGGGTTGTTATTGTTCTCAAGGGGAATAGCGTGTGAAGGTCCGAACTAGATATAACTAAGGTCTACAGGTTAAAAGAAGAATATTTTTGTATTTTTATATTTTATGAAAGCAATTTAAATCTCGAGGTTGAAGGGGGTTTGTTTTAAACTAATTATCTAATAAATAAACTAACCTAATGTGGAGAATTCGTATGATAAAAGAGAAGTGTTTACTTAATCATGCATGATCCTTAGTATGCTTATCCTAACTCTATTGCCTTGTCATACTTGAGATGTATGTGTAAGTATTTCTGAGAAACTTATGAATTACACAAAAACACCGTCTACGTGATACGTTGCTAGGGAAACGCACAAGTAATGTAGTATGAACACTGTTACAAGGACCCTAGGGAGATAAACGCGCATTAAAATACTTAAAGGGGATCATCCATAGATAGGTAAGGTAGTATGAAGACTATTACCGATGAAATCCTTTTTACACAATCATGCCGCTCTAGATCTTTGATACACTTAAGTAACCAGGGTTCTAGAGTCTAAACATGCACACACATCAATCAAGAAGCAATATTATTAGGATCTACATACCAATTCACATGCAATCATAAGCAAACACTACTGAGATCTAGCCTAGCATGTTAATGATAAGAAAACCACAATAACCAATCAAACAATATGACATATTAACAGATTAAAGGATAAAATAACTTCATTATATTGAGACAAGCGATTAGGGAATGTAAAAAATAGTTGGGAAACCTAAAATACTCCCAACATCAACTACAATCCTTCTCTACTGAACTCCACTCCTAATATGCTATATAAAACCCTAAAATCAAGTTTGTATTTATAAGAAAAGAATCCGTGATGACGTCGCAATTAATCCTGACACCTTCGCGCCGCGAATCTTCTTAAGGTTTTTTTATATAGGTTATAGTCCAAACTCCATCACAAATTCTCTGATGCGGTCGCTTGATAATCCAGACAGCGTCATAAGTAATCCTGACGTCGTCTCCACCTTATGTGAGTAATTCTTTAAGCCTTCTTTTGTATAAAGTTGTACTCTTATCCCGTTTCTTCCAAAATATAGCCGAAGTCACGTGTATTTCCTCTAAATCTCTTCCAAGTGCTGAACATGAAAAAAGAAAGGATTAAGCACATATTTTAAACATCTTTGCATGATTATATGGGTTAAATGACCCCGAAAAAGTATATAAAATTACACCTTATCAAATACCCCTACACTTGGGATTTGCTTGTCCGCAAGAAAATAAGCTTTTCTACCTAGACAATAGCAATATCAGGGGCATTTAACCTACTCTTTATAGCACAACCAATTAGACCTCATAACTAGAAGCATAGAAATTATACACTAGCACCTCACAATAAGTGTTTGAATTCTCTCTTTCTCTCGGGTGTATAATGAATTTTAACAATATAGGAAACAGAAAATTCGACACTCATTACTTGTCATAGCATACAAATTACCATAGACTTGATAGATGATCAAACCTCTACCGCTAAGTGTAAGTACTAAAAGTTACTATCAAAGAGGTCTTTAAAGGGTTGTGAGGTGTAGGTGTAATATGATAAACATTGAAACGGAAACGGATGAGATATATTTGGGGAGGGACTTTTTAGGTGAATTTAGGGTGAACTAGTGAGTTAATCATTTATAAGAATACACGATGATATGGTTGCTAAGCCAAAGACTTGACCACTTAGACAAAGATATACAAACTCTATACAACTTTACATCAAGCTCTTTCTTTTTCTTTTCTCTCTTTTTTTCCATAACATCACTTGGGGTTTATAGATACACCCCTACATTGAGCTTTTACATACTCGATACATGAACTAATCAAATGACCTGAATGAGGTAGATCAAAATAACATGGAGACTATCAAACATATATAGGGGTATTGACTTAACTTTTCTTCCTTATTATTCCACAAAATAAATACTACCATGAATCTAAATCGTCCTAAACTGTATTTACAAGGATAAAGACTTAGCAACCGTGTACTCAAATAATTAACATGGGTTAAACAATAATGTACTAAAAACAAGTACATACAAGGTAGGCTAAGGAAATTTAGGTGTAACAATTGGTTTAAGGGTAAACAATGCTCTTCATTACCAATCCGGCATCCACCAGAAAATTACGAGAACCGTGAAAAGGAATGGCTAGGAGGGTTGTACTAGGATAATCCTGCACTAAAAATAAGTGCATGGCAAGGGTGTGGGATAGTTATATAGTCGAGGTGACCATACTAACAATTACAGGTTTAAAACATGGGTTAATCCTAGTGCCTCTTATCATTTAGCAAATCTTAATACTCACTATGCGGTCTCGAGATGCATCACTAAAGCAAGTTCTAGAATTTAATACACTACCTAAACACTCTCATATAATTTAAAACCGATACCAATGCTCTAGAAAAGGCGACAAAATCACACATGCATGGACACATCCATGAACGCGACACATGCAATTGCTCTTTCCTTAACTCGAGAAAGCTAAAGGTATAAATTATCTTGGGTATCAAAGATAGATACCTGAATTCCTAAAGATCTAGGGGCGAACCTCATAATTTAGGGGTGGAATTTTTTTAGTGGTAGGGTTTTTGTGCTAATCATATAATTCCCTATCCAATGAGACGCTACTAGTACTTAGTTTCACCGGTATGTGCCATAAAAAATTTAAATTTGGGTTAAAATTACCTTCTACGCTATGTTTTGCATAATATACCCTTTCGTGAACGCAATTCTTGTGTAGCTTGTCTTAGTAGGTTCTTCCGCATGCGTGCATATGATCATCATCTATTGGTCAGTAGTTTCCGCATTCCATTCAAGGTCACCTTCGCAGTTCATCATTACTTTCTAATTCGTAAATATCATATCGTTATTTCTTCTTGATCATCTCTTCAGTGTTTACTTTTCGTGACTTCTGAATTGATGCTTGTTTATCCTGTTCTAGTCTCCTCCTCAATGCCTTCATCACTTGATATATGTTCTTCATTACTGTCGTCTCTTCATATTTTGACATAAGACTCATATTCATCTCAGATGTGTTATCATTTGGTTCTCATCAGGGAACCCCTGTGGTTTTTTCACCTTTTCTTCACTTTGTGACAGGAGGTGTGAATTCTTTGCATACACTTGGAGGATACTTCAGCAACTCGTTTACACCGAACCACTGGGTGTGCCTTGTAAAAGTCTTCTATAACTCTTCTTGTCGAACTTTTTTTAGTATGACTTCTTCAGTTAAGCTACATCGAAAGCTACATCGGATAACAACTCTATTCCCTTTCCATGTGCTACATCCACCTTTTCTTTCTCTTTTCTTTTAGACTTAGTTTCCACAGCAGGCTCTCTGATGACGATACCTATTGCGGGCTTATAAGCAGACTTCTTGCCAGCTGTCTTTAATCTTTTGCCATTTTTGATAGATTCTTCATCTTCAAGGATAGGAACATTGTCTTTTAATGATGGAGATGCTTTCTTGAACTTTCTAGCAGCCTTGGGAGGCACTGCAACTGTAGCAAAGCCAAGATAAGTCTTGTATGCTTTGCTTTCCTTCATTGCTGGACTTGTCAAACATTCAGGAAGAACAACTCCATATTTCTGAGATGCTTCTTTTCTTGAAACAAATCTTAAGGTGTTAATAAAATAATCATCCTTGGAGGTGTGCAACCCAATTCTGTTTCTCCAGGAAAGTGACTTTTCTTGAATCAGGAAGTAGTGGATGATAACTTTAGTGAAATGAAGGTAGTACATCTTTTCTTGCTTTTTGAATTCTTTGTTGTCAATCTGATAGGTGAAGTCTTCCCAAAGTAACTCCACATAGTTAATATTCTTTTGATAGAACATACCCCAAATGATTTGTGTTCTAGAGAGACGAAGCTTGTCAAGACAAGTAGTTTTTCCTGATAAGCCTTTGTTAATAAGAGCAGCAAAGGTTCTCCAAGGTTGATGCATTTGATCAACAATAACATCATTGAGTGAATTGATCACCCTAGTATGGCCGAGATCTCTCAAGAAAGACACAATGTCTTCTTCAGAAGGAAGAGGATCAAAGTCTCTACCCTGTACTCTTGGGAAAATCTGAAGGATTTCTCTAAAGACTTCCAACGTAAGCTTGAAACGTTTCTTCTTATCAATCTTGAATCTGTAGAAGTCATCATTCTTGTATATACATTTCTAGAACTGATGCATATACACTTCAGGGACATTAGCAGTTATTAGAAATACAGGATAGCATAGAGTGAGTGCAATAGCATCCAAAGTGACTTAAAACGTGGGTTCTCTTGGTGAAAATCCACGAGAGATTCTTCCATTGCATTTCCTGATATCAAGACGATTCTCTTTAGGAACTAGCTCAAGGTTAAGCTTGGTTTGTTGAGCAGTGATGGAAGTCATGATTCTGCTAAGAGTTGTCACATATAGTTTATACACAAGCAATATATATATATATATATATATAGCACAGATGGACAATCTAGATCATGATTCAAGATGATTGATGCAAAACAGGGTTTACAACAGGAGATAGGCAAGCAATTACTAGGCACCGCATTGATACAAAGGCCCACAATGCAACGAACGGATACACATGCAACTGGGATACACACAAGACATATAACACATATACTATAGGCAAGCTAGTGGAATCAAGGCAAACGCTTAGGATTTCTAAGGAAAATTACACCTAACCTAATCACTAAATGATAAGATAGGGTCAAATTACACTTAGATAAGGTTATAAGGTTGAATTACCAAGATTACTAGATTAATTCACTTAGAAAAAATCAAGTATAGTATGCCTTAATATAGTGTATTGATCACCTGTGAAAAACTGCCTAGGTATAGATCGCCTGTGTTAGGAATTCATGTATAGATTGCCTGTGTTACATTATGTGTATAGATCACCTGTTGTTATCATTTGTGTATGGATCGCCTGTTTACATATCTTAGGTATTGATCGCCTATGTTATCTCTTACGTATAGTTCACCTAAGCATACATTTGTATAAATCGCCTATGGTTAATTAGATTGTATTGATCGCCTGTGAATAACATCAAGTGTATTGATCGCCTGTTGTAAAAGACTTACGTATTGATCACCTATAAAGCATTGAATGTATTGATCGCCTGTTGTAAGAAACTTATGTATTGATCGCCTATTCAAATTTTTTCATATACACATTTTATGCCTTTAAAAGCTTCTTAGTTTACTTAAACATGATCAAATACCCTCAATATATCATTCTAACATCTTAACAGCATA
>BQNB010081773.1:0-24761 GCA_026074375.1 Tanacetum coccineum
TTCTGCATAATCAATAGTGTTTACTCAGTGTTTCATTATTGTTGCTTTAGAATTATCTAAAGGAGCAAACTCTTTGCAAGCTGAAGGTTAAGATCTATTCAGTAAAATGATCCAACAAACCCTTTGTGCGAAACATCACAATAAACCACGAAGTTCTCACTACCCTCAGGTAAAGCCAAAATCGGCGCACTACACAACTTTTGTTTCAGCATCTGGAAAACAGCTTCCTCCTTTTCTCCTCAATTAAAATTCATGATTTTCTGAGTCAATTTCATCATAGGCTTGGTGATCTTTGAGAAACCTTCGATAAATCGTCGATAATAACCGAAAAGGCCTAAAAATTAACAAAATTTAGTTAGAGTCTTGGGCGACACCCAATCCTTGATTGACTCGACCTTAGCAGGATCAACGTGAATTCCTTCACTATCAATCACGTGACCAAGAAATTATACTTTTGAAAGCCAAAATTCACACTTGGAAAACTTGGCGTACACCTCCTTCTTAAGCAATTCTAAAATCAACTTAAGGTATTCTTCATGTTCTTCCTTGCTCTTGGAACAGATCAGACGGTCATCAATGAAAACGGTCAAGAATTTATCCAGATATGGTTTGCACACCCAATTCATCAGATCCATGAATACCGCTAGTGCGTTAGTTAATCCTAAAGGTATTACTTGGAACTTGTAGCGACCATAACGAGTCCTAAATGTCAATTCTGGAATGTCCTCTTCACGAACTCTGAGTTGGTGATAACCAGACCTCAAGTCGATCTTTGAGTAAACACCCGATCCTTGTAGTTGATCAAACAAATCATCTATTCTTGGAAGTGGATATCGGTTCTTCATAGTAAGTTTGTTTAGTTCACGGTAGTCAATACACATCCGAAAAGATCAATCTTTATTTTTGACAAACAAAACCAGAGCTCCCCAGGGTGAGGAATAGGGTCTTATAAATCCTTTGTCAGAAAGTTCTTGCAGTTGAGTAGACAATTCTTGCATTTCAGACGGAGCTAATCTATAGGGAGAGCGTGCTACAAGTGCAGCACCAGGGACTAAGTCGATTTGAAATTCAACTTGTCATGATGGTGGAAGTACGGGCAAGTCTTCAGGAAAGACTTCCGAAAAGTCCCTAACGATTGGCACGTCTTCAAGTCGCTTCTATTTAGCTTTCTTTTACGTCACTTATGCCAGAAAGACATGGCACCCTCTTTGAATGTAGTTCCGAGTCTTGGTGCACAAGATGATACTCAATCTCGAATTGCTCGCACCATTGCTTCTATGTCCTTGTATTGTCAACACTTCATTCTCACAGGGAATTCGAACAATCTCCCCATCACAAACGATCACAGCGTGATATTTCGACAACCAATCCATACTGATGATGACGTCAAAACTACCAAGTTCTGCGTGCATTAAGTCTATATTGAATGGATGATTCAGGAAACTTCAGTGTACAATCTCACACGATAGTACCGAATCCTATGATCTTTTTGTCAGCTAATTCAACAAAGTACTTAGTGTCTACGGTGGATGGGACGATGTCACTTAAAGGGCTAAACTCGGCGGATGTGAGTATTTCTATCAGTTATGTTTTATGTACTTGCAATAATTGTGTCTTTTGCTTTAACTTCAGGTCCATTAGAAGTTTTGTCGGTCTAAGAATCCCATAATCTTTATAATTTTAACTCACGAAAGATAAGTCAATTGGAGGAAATCTCCTAGTTCTCTTGGTTACAATCCAATAAGAACGATATGTTCGTTACGTTCTAAAATCTTACAATCTATAATTATCGTGACTACATGGAACGTGGTCCGGTCTTTTGGCTAAGAGTATGGTGCTTCTAAATGATAAGGTTGAGAAATATCCACTTATTTATGATGCTCATTTACACGAACACACACGACATACACAACTAATACGTACGCGAAATATCAGTGAAACACGGATATGATAAAATCCCATTGAAAATATAGAGAAAAGGAAAAGAAAATAGAGATGAAAAGGTGAAGATAAATTTACAAAATTTTAAGGTGACTACTCCAAGCATAACATGATCCTTCCTAAAATATACATAGGTGATCAGGCTATGTATAATTAAGGACTAACGATGGAATGCTCATTTCGTCAAACTAGTGTTATGTTTAAAAATTTACATGGTATAAACAATATGGTTTATAAGGTAGCAAAATAGTTCGTAAAGATGAATACAAGATAGTTTATATAACTACACAAAATATTTTGTAAGATTGCGTAAAATAGTTTAAGAGGTTATGTCAAAATAGTTTACGAGAAAGTCACGTGACAGTTTATAATGTGATGGTAAGGGGTTTATAACATGGTAACAAATTGTTTACGAGTTGACAACCAAATAGTTTATAAGGTGACAACGAAGTAGTTCATATGATGACAATGAAATAGTTTATAAATTAACAATGAAATAGTTTATAAAATGACTACAAGGTAGTTTATAATATGGTAGTAAAAGAGTTTATAAATGACCGCAAAATAGGTCATAAGATGAAAACAATTTAGTTTATAAAATGAAAGCTAAATAGTTTATGAGATAATAGCAGGATAATTTATAAGATGATGACAAAATTGTTTATGAGATAATAGCGAAATAGTTTATAAAAGGATAGTAAAATGGAAAATAAGATGACAATGAAATAGTTTATAAGGTGATACCAGAATAGTTTATAAAATGACAGTGAGATGGTTTATAATATGGTAACAAATTCGAGGAGTAGCTTACATTAATTAATAGAGAAATTAAGTGCAACTGACAGAATTGTCATGACACATACATTAATAGGAAATTTAAAACATCTAAATGATACAATGAAATTTATAGAAAAGTACTAATGAAAACTTCTTAGGGAATATAGTCCAAGAAAAGTTCACTTGGGTCTCACTAAGTAGGGTAGAAGAAAATCTATCCTTAAGCATTAGGGGAATATTTGATGACGTTAGGGTCCTCGTGAGTTTTTCCTTCATTTCTCTTTTGGTTACCATACTTTTGATTCTTTAACTTCGGGCACTCCCTCTTGTAGTGTCCTTGTCTACCATATTCATAACGAGTGACAACTTTCTGTTTTGCTCCAAAGGCTCTCTAATTTGTTGCAGTGACGAAGGCCTTACAATCCTTAGCCATGCGACCAACCTTCTTACAGTTTTCACACCTCACAGTACATGACCCAACATGATGCAACTTACACTTGTTGCAGTAGAGGAAATTCCCAGCATAAGCTTTCTTCTCAATGGCTCTAGCAGTGTAGGCCTTCACGACCTTTTGTCATTTGTTTTGTTGTACCATTTTGTCTTGGTAACCACCTTTCCATTTCCTTTTGTTGTTAGCATTCTTTGCTACTGTGGTTCCTTGACGTACGACCTGATTCATCGAGTCGCGAGCCATGTGGATTTGTTTCATGTAGATGGCAATAGCTTCAATAGCATCAGTAACTCGTTGGGCTACAATGTGGCCAATCTCCGCATAACTCATTCCTTGTCTCGTTGTTGACATTTTCTTCAAAATTAAAAGAAGTAAGAGAATAAAAAAATAAGTTCAGGTTCTAAAAGTCATGTTCAACTTAATCGGCATGTTTCTAGGTGACGGTATAAGACGACGTAGGTGTTTCAACAGTATGGGACGGGTATTCAAAATCGTCTTCAAAGTTGAATAGTAGGAAAATCAGTGGGGTCGGCAGACTGTAACGGGTTTCAAAGTTATGCAAAACGGTATTATTTAAAGTCATGAAAAGTTTTAAAGTCCATCGTATTACTCATGATGTTTTAGAATAAACGAGACCATTGTTTTACTCACAATGTCTTAGAATAGTTAAAAGACCATTGCCTCACTCACAATGTCTTTGGAAAAGTTTAGTATTTATATAGACAACTTCTATATAAACAGGTGGGGAAATATACGTAAGACAAACGTAAACGCGGAGAAAAGATAAACACAAGACAAACATAAGCTCATAGAAAAATAGAGATCAAGGGCAAAAATAAACGCAAAGCAATATAAACGTAGGGAAAGATAATCGCAGGGCAGAGGTACACCCATATCATAGCAGGCTGAAGGAAAAATGATACTCACGTATACGCCATAGCAAAAGCACATATAAGGCACACGTAAATGCACATATATGCAAAAAGGAAGATAATCACATAAGGATCACATACTGGTTATAGACCAGACCTAATACATTACTTGGTTCTCTATAACCTGGCTTCGATACCAATCTGCCACACCCTCAAATAGGGTCCCGTCAGAATAGATAACCAGGGGTGACTTGTCATGGATATCACAAAACACAAGGTACAAAGGACGACCTCTAAATGGTACGTTTTGAAAATCATACTTGTTACATTGATAAAATAATAAGTCTTAAAATTATCCCAAAAGAAGTTTAAAGTTTGCAGAAACGTAATATAAATTTGATAAATGGACAGCAAGCATGATTAAAGTAAAAGTCTTGAAATGGGCAGACACATTGCACATAGACTTCATAAGCACCCTGAGAGAATATCCAAATTAAGCACCTGAAAACATTGTTTAAAACGTCAACAACAATTGGTGAATTCACAGGTTTGATTTAAACATAAGTGTGGCCCACAAGATTCAGATACGTGTGAACTGCTATAACACATACAACTTCACAAAAGTATTTACGTTGCACTAAACTCATGACACCAAGGCTCAATAAGTATGTAGTATTATAAACGTAAGCTTGCCCTAATAGGTGTCATAAACCAAAGACCACCTATCGACTTCCGACATGATATATGTTCGTTTGATCGGTACCTCCGATTCAAGTAAGCACTACTTACCCGGATGGGGGTTATTAGCCCCAATAGATCTATTTATAACACTCGTTCTCACTTAACCAGTACGGTCGGTTAAGAAACTAACAGTTCATGATATTTCGGGCAATAATGATTTGTATGCTACTTAGGCAATACGTAAACAGGATAGAATAACGCAAAACACTTGTGTCTACTTTTAAAGAAGCAAACAATGTTCTCACCCCAACGTAATAAAGTAATTGTAAAACGGTAAAAATATGAAGCTATACTCACCTTAACTGGTGAGGTTAAGTAGCAAAAATAGAATGATCACGCGGTGTTGCACAACTGTGCCCGGTCACGACCTAATAATAAAGGTTTTGGTTCAGAATTAATATGGTGTGAAATGATGAATATGTATATGAGTTTTCAAAGGTAGTTGTACTATTGTTTCAAGAAGGATTTTAGTATCATCGGTTGTGTGGTGGTTGTAGTAGTTTGACTCGATAAAAATGTTTTACATTACTAGTATGTATACATATATTATTTAAGAGAAATAAACAAGAGTAAATAAGTTTTGGCAGTTTACCCGATACCCCAAGTTAACTATCTAGGACACCTTTGATGTAAGCGTCTACACGTTTTTAATTTACGTAATAGGTAATAGAAGTTTTATATTTATAAAAGTTTATAAAAATATATTTTTTGTCTTTTAGTCGGGTATTTTAATAATAATATTTTATTATTTTTCTTTTTGTTGTTATTAAAGAAAATACTTAGTAATTTATATGTGAGTATATAGTTTAGTTTATTTGTCAAGTTTAAGTATAAAAATCATTTACTAAATATAAGTAATATGATTTCGTCCTTTTGTCGAGGTTTAAGAAAATACGTTTTACAAAATGTTTCTAAGTGTAAAGGTTTTTATAAAATTTCGGCATGACCCGTTTGTTTATATTCATTTCCCAAAGCCATGGACTTTATACAAAAACACTTTCCAAATATATTTCACATTTCCCGTCAATGCCCAATCTCTACATTTAACCTACTTTCTATCCAATACTCATTCCAACAATTTATCTACTACTTCAAGTCCATATTTAAAACTCAATATAAGTTTATTAGTAAGCCTGATAATATAGCCGAAATATTCATCAAGTTAAATAAGTCGAAACGCTTAAAATATTAAATAAGCTAGTTATGGAATATAAGTTATATCACGAATAAGCTTATAAGTTCAAAAATAAGCCATAAGCTCTTATCGAAAATAAGCCGAAAGCCAAATGGACCCTTATTGGGCTTTTCGACCCAATAAGCCTAAACGAAGGTCACGAAATACAATAAGCCCATTAATAGTCCAATAAGCAAAAGAATAAGCAAATAAGTATTTAGCTTATCAAATAAGCTATAAAATAAGCCACCAATAAGCCAAGTCATGAGCTTATAAACTGTGGATTGGGTTTGGGTTTTGGGCCGAGGCCCATGAAGCCTTTTAAGCACATGTGGGCTTATTTATTAAGCCCAATAAGCTCAAATCCCTATTTAGTACACACAATAAGCCACGAAAATAAGCTAGAGAAATAAGCCAAAAACTAGAATAAGCCACAATACATTTCTTTTTGTTTTCTTTTTGGGCCAACACATATATAAGCCCAAATAAGCTTTCACAAGCTTATAAATAAGCCGAATAAGCTATAAACTTTTTGATAAAATATTTCTTTATAACAGAATAACCACAACAACACAACTATACTTTCCCTTGTTTTCTTTTCTTTCCATTCGACATATATACAAACCCTTATTAGGGTTTTGTAAAATTTTAAACCTTTGATTTTACAAAAATGATTGTACAACTAGCTTTTATACATGGTAAGATCAATAGAAGTACAAGAAAAATTAAGAAAAGATCAACTTACAAAAGAGATGGTTTAGAAGGTGATTAGAGACTAACTAACAACCCAAATGTTGTTTAATACCCAAACCAACTATTAGAATCCAACCCGAATAATCTTTAGCTTCCAAATACTTGATCCAAAATCAAAAATGAAAGTTTTTGGTGGTGTTTGGTGTTCAACCAAATACAAGAGAGAAATGGAAGAAAAGAACAAATTTTGTGTGTGTGTTTTCTAATGAGGAGAAATGTGTGTAGAGAATGGATGCATCTTGTATTTATGTACGCACACCAACTAGGATCCTATGTGTGTAAAATATCAAGGGAACATCCAAGCAAAAGTTTAGGATGTGTGTTGGTGTTGGTGTTGGCGGACGACAAGAAACAAGGGGGACCAATATGGTCATTTGAATTTGAATCATGCAAAGGTGGTATCCTATGCATACTACATTTTTATCTCATGCACTTGATATTTTTCTAATATCTCTTATGGTATACGTAAAACTGAAAACGCGCGATACCTAAACAAGAAAATACAAAAATTTAAATATCTATCCGAAACGTAAAAATGCGACATTTGCTGAGGGACTACATTAAATAGCAAGCCGGAACACATCCGGTAACGATTCTCAGTTACACGCGGGAGAACTCCCTAGTTAAATGTAAAATCAACACGTAAATTAATTAAAGTCAAACTAATGCACGAAAAAGTCAACGATGAAATTTGCAAATTTTTACGGGGTATGACACAGTTCAAAACACTTGATACTTGTGAATCTTGGGTGTGAGTTTATTTTCTTTATCTAGTTCTTGTCTGGTTATCATTTGTTCTTGGTTCTTGGTTCTTGTCTGTGTATTATCTGTTTTTGTTCTTGTTCTTTGTCTGCATATTTGTGGTTATTTGCTATCTTCTTTGTTATTATGGCTATTGGTGAACCCTCTGGAGATCCTGTTACTGTTAATGGTTTGGATGTTGGTAATCCTTTACATGTGCAAAATAGTGATAATAGTAATCATGTTATTATTCCTTTTATGCTTCTTTGTACTGAGAATTATAGAACTTGGTCTGGTGTTGTGAAATTAGCTTTACAAGCTAGGAATAAATATGGCTTTGTTGATGGTACTTGCTTAAAAGAGTCTTATGCTACTAGTGATGTGTTGTCTGCTCAATGGGATAGATGTAATGCTATGATCTTGACTTAGATTATAAATGCGATTTCTTAAGATATTTATATGGGTTTGGTATATTTTGATAATGTTGCTACTCTGTGGAAAGAGTTCAATGAAACATATGATAAAGTTGATGGTTATGTGGTTTATAACTTGCTTTAAAAATATTAATTTTGTTAAACAAGGTGGTAGTTCAGTTGCTAATTATTATCATATATTAAACTCACTTTGGAGAGAATTTGATGCTCTGGCTAAACTGCCTAAGTGTACTTGTGATGTTAAGTGTAGTTGTGATGCTAGTAAGGAACTAGGATTGCATCAGCAGCTCATGAAGCTGATGCAATTTCTAATGGGCATGGATGATTGTTATCATCATTTTAGAAGTTCTATTTTTACAAGAGATCCTCTTCCTGGAGTTAAGGATGCTTATAATGTGGTTTCAAGGGAGGAATCCCATAGAGGGGTTCCTGAGTCCTCTGGTGTTACTGAATCTAAACAGAATGCTACTTCGTTTGTTGCTAAAACTTTTAACAATAATAGGAGACAGTTTAACGATAATAATAACTTCACCAGAGGCTCTACAAGAAATGTCAATAGAGGTCCTAACCCTAGTATAAATTGTATAAATTGTGGAAAGGTTGGGCATACCATTGACAGATGTTTTAAAATTGTTGGTTTTCCTCCTAGTTTTAAAAGAAATGCTAATGCTGCAAAACAAGGTTTTAGTGCTAATTTCGAGGTTAAACCATGTGATAAACCATCTTCTTCTAGTCTTTCTTCTGGTTTCACTGCTGAACAGATGCAAAATTTTTAGAGTCAGATTAATGATACATCTACTAGGAGCATACATGCCAATATGGAAGGTAGGGATTCATTTTTAATGGAAATGTTTGGTTTAGTTTAAATTTCTTAAGGTTTTACTATGCCAACTCAAAGTTATATGGTCAGACTGTCACTTTGGGTTGGATTATTGATTCAGGTGCTAATCAACACTTGATTGTCTCTACTGTTAGAATGTTTAATGTTGTGGATATCACAAGTCTTAATATTACTGTTGGTCATCCCAACGGGACCTTAGCTACTATTATTCATGTTGGTAACCTAAAATTGTCTAATAATGTGATTCTTTATAATGTTCTTGTTGTGCCTGGTTATTGTGTTAGCTTGCTGTCTGTTAATAAATTGATAAGGGATAGTAAGATGTTTGTTGGGTTTTATGAAGATAAATGTTATATTTAAGGCTTGAAAAGGGAGACTGTTCTGGGTACTGGTAGTGAATCTGGGGGTCTCTATTTGTTTGATATAAATAAAGACTGTACTCTAGGTAAGTCTAATATGGTTGTATGTTTTAATGTGTCTAAATTGTTATGACATAACAGACTTGGTCATCCCGTTGACCAAGTTATGTCTGCTTTGCATAATGACTTAAAGATATCCAAGCCATCCTCTGTGCCTGTTTGTGAGATCTGTCACAAGGCTAAACAGACAAGGGATCCTTTTACCTTGTCTAGCCATAAGTCCTAAGAATTAGGTGAACTTGTTCACCTGGATTTATAGGGTCCTTATAGAGTACCAAGCAGAGAAGGATATAAGTATTTTCTCACTATTGTTGATGATTATTCTATAGCTATATGGGTTTACTTGGTTAAAATCAAGGATGAGGTGTTTGATGTATTTGTATCTTTTATAAGCTTGATAAGTAATCAGTTTAATGCTAAAGTTAAGACTGTTAGATCCTATAATGGAACTGAGTTTGTTAATAGCAAAATTTATAAGTTGTTTTCTGAGTTGGGTATAATACATCAGACTTATTGTGCCCATACTCCTCAGCAAAATAGGATTGCTGAGAGGAAACATGGACACTTGTTTAATGTAGCAAGGAGTTTTAAGTTTCATGGGGGAATTCCTTTAAGGTTCTGGTCTGATTATTTTCTAACTGCTGTCTATTTTATAAAAGGTTGTCATCTTCTATTTTAAAGGTAAGTGTCCATATGAGCTGGTTTTTAAAAACCTAGTCTTTCCCATCTGAGATGTTTTGGATGTCTATGTTTTTAAACCATTTTAAACAATCATGATAAGTTGTCTTTTAAAAGTGAAACTTATGTTTTAATAGGTTATTCATCTGTGAAAAATGCTTATAAGTTGTTAAGTCTGGATATTAGAAATGTTTTCTTTTCAAAGGATGTAAGATTTTATGAAACTATTTTTCCTTTTAAAATGAAATCTAATAGTTCTGTAGATGTAGAATATTCAAGTGAAACAGATCTTATCAATTTCTTTGATAACCAAACATCTCAAAGACCCTATGATGATGGAAGGACTACATCAACGATGGATGGTAGTGTTTCATCTTCCAGACATGATACAGATACTATAGTGTGTCAGGAAGATAACACAGCAACCCCTTTGACGATCAAAGCTCATTTGAGGGCAGCAATTCAAATAATAATTCAGGACAAACTTTTTTGGACAATAATTTTGGTCAAGAAGATGTGCAGACACCTGGTTTAAGAAGATCTAGTAGACTATTTAAGTTTCCTGTGTTGGGATTAAAAGCTTCTTGATGCTGTTTGGAATTACTATTGTTCTTATTGATGTCAATGTTGCTCAGTCAAAGTTAATGCTGCCAGAGAATTTCAATGAAAATTATTTTAAGTGTTTAAGACTGCTGGTGAAGTTACAACTGCTAGTACACAGTTAGTACTACTAGTGTAAAGTTACTACTGCTAGTGGAAGTTAAGACTGCTCAGAGACTTAGAAGAAAAACTGCTAAGTAGTTAGTACTGCTTATGTGATTTGTATGAGATATTTTGGTAAAAGATATGTATAAGTTATTTATTTAGAAGATTATGATTACTTAGGAAAGTATTGTAAGCCGTTTAGGACTCTTTGGTGTATAAAAAGAGGTCATATGGCATATAGTTTGAGAACACAATCATATACAGCGTATCAAAACAAAATGATTCATTTCATTAAGTTATGCATAGCTTCAAGGTCTTTGTAACCCTAATACTTTGAGAGTATTCGTATTATTTGCTTAATAATATTGGAGCTTTTATGTTTTGTTGAATTATATATTCATTGGGTTTACTGTTTCATTGAATATTCTTTCTTATTATAGATTAAATTCTGCATAATCTTTCATACAATTCAGACAAAGTTTTCTGACTATAGATGTGTTAGATTTATCTAATATAACTAAACCTTAAACAAGCTTAAGGAATTCGATCTATAGAAGTGTTGAAGTGGGACCAACAAGTGGTATCAGAGCTTGTTGCTTTGAGAAACTTTGCTAGAAGATATGGATCATGATTCTGCACACATAGTGGCTGCATTCAAAGTTTCCATGCTAAAACTGGGTGAGTTTGAGTTATGGAGAATGAGGATTGAACAATACATCTGGATGATAGATTATGCACTGTGGGAAGTCATAGAGAATGGTGCAACCTTGCCAAAAACACAAGTTATGGAAGGTGTTACAACAGTGATGCCTATTACATCTGCTGAAGATAAGGCTCAGAGAAGATTAGAAGTGAAGGCTAGAAGTACTTTAATGATGGTAATTCCTAATGAAAATTAGAAGCTATTGAAAAGAGATTTGGTGGGAATGAAGCTACTAAAAGACTCAAAGGAATCTCTTAAAGCAGCAATAAGAAAACTTCACTGCTCCAAGCTCAGAGATGCTTGATCAAACTTTTGATAGGCTTTAAAAGCTTGTGAGTCAGTTGGAGCTTTTGGGTGAAAAGCTTTCATAAGAAGATGTTAATCAAAAGTTATTAAGAAGTTTGTCACCTGAGTGGAACACACATGTTGTTGTGTGGAGGAAAAGGCTGATTTGGATACAATGAGCATAGATGATCTCTACAACAACCTCAAGGTGTATGAACCAGAAGTTAAAAGGATCTCTAGCTCAAGTTCAAGCACACAGAACATGGCTTTTGTGTCCTCTTCTAATAACAATACTAGCAGCTCTAATAAAGCAGTTAATGCTGCTCATGGAGTTACTATTGCTAGCACTCAAGTTAATATTGCTTACTCTACAAATATTGATAACTTGAGTGATGTTGTTATTTGTTTGTTCTTTGCTAGTCAACTAAATAGTCCTTAACTTGCACATGAGGACTTGCAACAAATCCATCCTGATGACATAGAAGAGATAGATTTAAGATGGCAAATGTCCATGTTGACCATGAGGGCTAAAAGGTTTTTGAAGAATACAGGTTTTATGTTTTGTTGAATTATATGTTCATTGTTTTTTACTATTCCATTGAAAATTCTTCTTATTAAAGATTAGATTCCGCATAATCTTTAATACATTCACACAAAGTTTCTACTATAGTTGTGTTAGATTTATCTAATATAAGTAAACCTTAAACAAGCTTAAGGAATTCGATCTATAGAAGTGTTGAAGTGGGACCAACAAGTGGTATCAGAGCTTGTTAAGAAGTTTTGATTAAGAAGAACCTACTCATGGCTTTCTCATCTTCAATTTCTGAGTTAGAGGTATCCAATGATTCAATTTGTTCAAAATCTTGTATGGAAACTATTAAATTACTTAAATCTCAAAATGATCAACTATTAAGAGATTTAGAGAAATCTAATTTAATGGTTTTAGGTTATAAAACAGGTTTAGAATCAGTGGAAGAAAAACTTGAATTTTATAAAAAGAATGAGTCTGTTTATGTAGAAAACATTAATGGCTTAAAATGGGATATTCAAGTAGGAGAAATAACTATTAGAGAGCTTAGGAAGAAGCTTGATAAAATTCAAAAAGAAAAAGATAGCATTCAATTTAATGTAGATAAATTTGAAAATGCATCTAAAAGTTTAAACAATCTCATGGAGTGTCAGATAGTTGATAATTGCAAGAAAGGTTTAGGCTATAAAAAATAAAATGCAGTTCCACCTCCCTACACAGGAAATTTCATGCCTCCAACACCTGATTTGTCTTTTACTGATTTAGATGAGTTTGGTAATAAGCCTGTAGTTGAGAGCAGAAAGTCTGACAAAGAAGTGTCTAAGGTAGTTAGGAAGTCTGATGATTCCCTAATTATTAAAGATTGGGTGTCAGATAATGAGGAAGAAAATGTGTCTCAAACTAAAACTGAGAAGAAAATAGTTAATATTGTTAAGAAAGATTTTGACAAATCTAAACAACAACAAAAACTGCTAGGAAAACTGTTAAACAAGTTGAGCAACATAGGCAAAACACTTACAGTCTAAGAGGCAATTAAAGAAATTAGAACAATATGATGTCTCAAAAACTAGGAAGCAATTTTGAAATGTTTAATAAGCCCTGTTATGCATGTGGAAGCTTTGATCATTTGCAAGTTGATTGCAATTACCATCAAAAATAGTTTCAAAATCAAAGGATGGTAAAACCGGTTTGGAACAATTCTCAAAGGGTGAATCATCAAAACTTTGCTAAAAAGACTCACCCCTATGCTAAAATGAACATGGTTCTAAGAGTAGTACTAATGAAGTCTGGTTAGTTGTCAGTTAATACTGCTAGACAAGTTAATGATGCTCACTCAAAAACAACAGTGAATGCTGCTAGACCAATGTCATATCTTTCTAAAGCAGCACATTCAACTGTTAAGAGGCCCATTCATAAGAACACATCATTTAAAAACATTAATATTGATCAAAGGGTTAATACTGTTAGTGGTAAAAAAATTAATAATGCTAGGCCAAAAGCAGTAGTTAATGTTATTAAGGGAAATAGTTTTAATGTTGTTAAGGCCTCACCTTGATGGGTTTGGAAACCAAAGACTAAAGTTTTAGACCATGTTTCTAAACACAACAGTGCATCAATCACCCTAAAGAAGTTTGATTATATTGATGCACAAGGCAGATCCAAGTCACTGATGGCTTGGGTCCCCAAAAGAAACTGATTTTCTTATCTAATGTGCGGGGCAATCTACAAATGGATTTACAGGATCAATGAGTGATTGATAGTAGATGCTCAAGGCACATGACATGGAACATGTCCTATCTTACAGACTATGAAGAGATAGATGGAGGATATGTTGCTTTTGGAGGGAACCCCAAAGGAGGGAAAATCACAAGAAAAGGTACCATTAAAATTGGTAATCTAGATTTTAAAAATGTTTATTTTGCGAGAGAGTTAAAGTTTAATCTCTTTAGTATCTCACAAATGTATGATAAAAAGAATAGTGTTCTTTTTAATGACACTGAATGTATTGTTTTATCTCCAAACTTTAAGTTAATTGATGAAAGTCAAGTTTTACTTAGAGTTCCTAGAAAAAACAATATGTATAGTGTTGATTTAAAGAACATAGTTCCTAGAGGAGGTTTAATTTGCCTTTTTGAAAAGCCACATCTAATGAATCTAAACTTTGGCATAGAAGGCTAGGTCACTTAAATTTTAAAACCATGAATAAATTGGTTAAGGGAAATCTTATAAGAGGTTTACCTTCTAAACTTTTTGAAAATGATCAAACATGTGTTGCTTGTCAAAAAGGAAATCAGCACAGAGCCTCTTGTAAGTCCAAAACAGAGAACTCAATCAGTATTCCTTTACAATTGTTGCATATGGACTTGTTTGGTCTAACATTTGTAAAAAGCCTTATGAAGAAAATATATTGCCTAGTTGTCACAGATGATTACAGTAGGTTTACATGGGTTATAATTCTAGCTACTAAGGATGAGACTAGTGGCATTCTTAAGTCCTTTATAACTGCTATAGAAAATCTAGTAGATCATACGGTTAAGGTGATTAGATGTGATAATGGGACTGAGTTCAAAAAAAAGAGGAGGAATAGGATATTTTAAGACAATTTAGTGTAGCTAGAACTCCTCAACAAAATGGAGTTGCTGGGAGGAGGAATAGGATACTAATTAAGGCTGCTAGGACTATGCTAGCTGATTCTAAGTTGCCAACTACTTTTTGGGCAGAAGCAGTTAATACTGCTTGCTATGTGCAAAATAGAGTGTTAGTAGTTAAGCCTCATAACAAGACCCTATATGAACTTTTTCATGGTAGAACACCAACTTTAAGTTTTATGAGACCATTTGGGTGTCCTGTTACTATTCTTAATACCATAGATCACTTAGGCAAATTTGATGGTAAGGCTGATGAAGGTTTCTTTGTTGGATACTCTTTAAATAGTAAAGCCTTTAGAGTATTCAATAGTAGAACAAGGATAGTGGAAGAAAACTTGCATATTAGGTTTTGTGAGAATACACCTAATGTTGTGGGTAGTGGACCAGATTGGCTATTTGTTATTGATGTACTAACAAGAACAATGAATTATAAGCTCATTGTTGCAGGTACACAATCTAATGGTTTTGCAGGTACAAAAGCAAGTGATAATGCATGTGATAAAGGAGACAAAACCTGTCAAAGATTACATTTTGCTACCATTATGGACTGCTGATCCACCATATTCCCAAGATCCAAAGAGTTCTCATGATGATGGATCCAAACCTTCAAGTGATGATGGAAAGAAGGTTAATGAAGATCCAAGAAAAGATAATGAATGTAATGATCAAGAGAAGGAAGATAATGTTAATAGCACTAACACTGTTAATGTTGCTGGCACAAATGAGGTTAATGTTGTTGGTGGAAAAACAAGCATTGAACTTCCATTTGATCCAAATATGCCTGCTTTGGAAGATGATAGCATATTTGACTTCACAAGAGATGATGAAGATGATGGTGTAGTGGCTGACATGAACAATTTGGATACTACAATCCAAGTCAGTCCTATTCCAACTACAAGAATTCATAAAGATCATCCTCTTGATCAAGTGATTAGAGATTTGCAATCAGCTACACAAACAAGAAAGATGTCAAAGAATTTGAAGGAACATGGGTTTGTTAGTACTATTCAACAAAGAACAAACCTAAAGAAACTTCAAATGCTTGTTGCTACTGTTTTTTATCACTAGGAAAGAACCAAAAGGCAATTCATGCATTGAATGATCCCCCCCCCCCAAAGCTGGTTAAAGGGCAAGCAGACTGAAGAGCTTCTACAATTCAAGTTACAAGAAGTTTGGACTTTAGTGGATTTACCAAATGAAAAAAGTGACATTGGCTCTAAATGGGTTTTCAGGAATAAAAAGGATGAAAGGGGAATTATGATAAGAAATAAAGCAAGATTGGTTGCTCATGGATACACACAAGAATAAGAGATTGACTATACCTTGCAAAGGCACCCAATATTCCCGTTAAAGTATTTGCACCTGTTTGCAAGTAATTGAAGAAATGATAGGCTATTTTAGCTGAATAATATTTTAAAGATTTTGGTGGTGTATCAAATGGATGTGTTAATGTGCTCGTTCTCTAGTGGAAAGATGTCAAAATAGGAGGTTGTAACGGGATGGATCCAACGTGGGTTTGAGATCCAGACTTTTCGGGTCGAGAGCAGCTGAGTTTGGGGGTCTTTTGCTCTAGGGGATGGACTTCTGAATGAGCGGTGAGCTGGGGGAGGGTAAAGGCGGCATAATAGTGGGGGGGGTCATTGCGGGGGGGTATTTGTGGGTGTGGAGGGGGGGGGGTTGTGAGTTGGGGGGTTGCGGGAGGGGGGGATTGCGTGGTGGGGGGGGGTTGGGAGGATGTGGGTGGTAGGTGGGGGGTGGGGTGAGGGGGTGTGTTGTTGGGAGCGGGTTAGGGATTGGTGTAGAGGGTTTTGTGGGTTGTTGGTTATTGTTTATTATTGTTTATTTTTTCTTTATGTTATATTATAGTTTTGTTTTGGTTTCGTACGCGCAAATTTATTGGTTGTGTATTTTTTTAGTCCAGTTCTTTTTCTTTTTTGTTACGTTTGATTTTTCGTTCTTTTGTCTATATTTTGTTCCTGTAATATTTGCTTTGACGTTATTGGTATATATATCACTACGCACTAAAAAATAACAATCAGTGAAAAATCACAAATTTGTTAATACCAATCCTATTTATTACTTCACACTATTATTGTAGTGGCTTAATAAAAAATATGTTTTTATGATACAAAAATAAATTTTATGTTAAATAATATCTAAAAATGAAGCTATATATTTTTCTTGTATCGTTGATCGTTGTTCCTTTTTTACTCTATTTATATCTTCTTCAACTATTATTTATTTTTTTTTTTATTTTGGGTTTATGTTTTTTGGGGTTTTTGATTTGGTGTTTTTTTTTTTTTTTCCTTTTTTTTTTTTTGTTTTTTTTTTATCCTCTTTTTTTTTTTTTTTTTTTTATTTTTTTTACGTTTGTTAATTTTTTTTTTTTTATCTTTTTTGGTTAAAGATGTTTTGTTTTGATATTTTTATTTGTATTTTTAGGATATTTTAATCAATTTGTTATCATAATTTGCTTTATTTATTATATTTTGGTTGTGGTTGATTTTTTTTTTTTTTTTTGTATATTTTTATTTGATTGTTTTATTTTGTTGTAGTTGTTCTTTTTTTTTTTTTTTTTCATTTCTTATTTTTTTTTTTTTTTTGTTTGTTTTTAAAGGTGATATTTTCTGTTTTTTTTCTATGCTTTCATGATTTCTTTATGTTTTATATTTCATTTATGTTTAATTTTTTTTTTATTTTCTTTATAATTTAAATGTTATATTGTTTATATTAATTTATATTTTTGCTTTTAATTTTTATATTGTTTGTTACAGTCTTTCTATATAGTAGATATGTGTATAATTTTTTTGTGTTTTTTTTTTTTTGTTAGTCTTTTTTTTTTTTTGTTGTTTATTTTTTTTTTTTTCTTTTATTGAGTTTTTTTGTAGTTGTTTTTTTTTATTTTGGGTACTAGTATTGTATTATGTAATTTATTTATTTTTATTTAGTTTTTTGTGTTTATATTTTAGTGTTTTTATTTTTTTTATACTTTTTTTTTATTTGCTTTTTTTTTTAATTGATTACATGTTTATAATATTTAGAATTTAATTAATTAATTATTTATGTATTTTTATTATTTTTTTTTTATTTTTTAGTTAGTATTTTGTTCTGTGGTTTTTTTATGGTTCTTTTGTTTGGGGTGAATTTTTTGTGTTTGGTTTTGTTTTTTTTTTTTTTTTATGTTGTTTTATGTTGTTTGTTTTAATTTGATTATTTGTTTTTTATTTTTTTTTTTTTTTTTTTACTTTATTTTTTGTATGTATATTTTTTTTTTTTGTTCTTTTTTGTTGTTTCTTTTTGATTTTTTTAATTGTTTGTTTTTGGGTTTTTTTTCTTGTTAATTTTGGTTTGTTTATTTTTTTTTGCAGATAGTTTTTGGGTTAATTTTTTTTGTGATTTTTTTTTTATTTTATTTTTTGTTTTTCTGTTTTTATTATTGTTTTTTGTATTTTTTTTTTTATTGGTGGGTTTTTCTTCTATTTTTTTTTTGTTATGGTGTTATTGTTTTTTGTATTTTTTTTTGTTTTATTTTTTTGTGACACTTATTTTTTGTTTTGGTTTTTTTTTGTTGTGGCTGCTTGTTTTTTTTTTTGATTTGTTGTATTGTGTTTTATTTTGTACGTCTCTTTTTTTTTGTTTTTTTTTGTCTCAACATGCTATTTTTTTTTTTTTTTTATTTTTTTTTAACTTTTATCTTTTGAGTTTGCATTTTCTTTTTTTGGTTATTGTTTTTGTTTATTTTTTTTTCTTGTTTTTGGTCCTGTTTTTTTTTTTTTTTTTATTTGTTTTAATGTGCTTTTTTTTTTATTTATTTTTTATTATTTTTTTTTTGGTTTATTTAATTTTAATTAGTATTTTATTTTGGTTTAAGTATTATTTTTTATTAATTGTTTCTTTTTGTTTTTTTTATTTTTTTTGTGATTTTTTCGTTTTTGGTTTATGGATTTTTTTATTTATGATGTATATTTTTTTTATATCTAAATTTATTTTATGATATTATGTTTTTTTTATATAATAATATTTTATATATTATGTTTTTTATTTTTTGTTTTTAAAAAAGAATGCAGAATAAAAAAAAAAAAAAAAAATAATAAACGTAGTTTATAAAAAAAAAAACAACAATTGACCAAGACCTTGGGTTATTATACAAAAAAATAACAAAAAATATAAAAAAAAGAATGAAATAATAAAATAAGAATAATTATAATATTTTAATATTAAAAAAATTTCATACATAGTATTACAAATTGTATATATTTTGATAATGAAAAAAAATGAAAAAAAAAATTCAAAGAATTAAAATTCAAAAGTTAAAATTGAAAAAAAATAAGATGACAAAATAAAAAAAAAAGAAAAAAAGAAAAAAGAAAAATATGCAAAAAAAATATAAAAAAAAAAAAAAAAAAACAAAAAAAAAAAAAAAAAAAAAAAAAATCAAAAAAAAAAAAAAAAAAATACTAAAAAAAAAAAAAAAAAAAAAAATAAAAAAAAAAAAAAATAAAATAAAAATTAAAATAAAAAATAAAAAAAATAAAAAAAAAAAATAAAAAAAAAAATAAAAAAAATAAAAAAAAAAATAAAAAAAAAAACAAAAAAAAAAAAAAAAAAAACAAAAAAAGTAAAAAAGATAAAATAAAATTAAAAAAAGAAAAAAAAAAATAAAAATAAAAAAAAATTGCAATAAAAATAAAACAACCAATGATAAAAAAATAATAACAAAAAGAAAAATTAAAGAATAAAAAAAAATTGATATAAACAAAAAAAATAAAAAAAATTGACAAATAAAAAAAACAAGAAAATTAAAAAACAAAAAAAAAAAGAAAAAAATAAAAAAAAAAAAAATAAAACAAAAAAAAAAAAAAATATAAAAATATAAAAAGAAAAAAAAAAAAAAGAAAACCCAAGTTAAAAAAAAAGAAAATCCATCAAAAAAAAAACATAAAAAGAAGAAAAAAAAAAAAGAAAAAAAATAAAAAAAAAAAAAAGAAACAAAGAAAAAATTGACAACAAGCCTTATGAAAAATAAAAATAAAACAAAACAGAAATTAAAGAGACAAAACTACCAAAAAAAAAAGATAAAAAAATAATAATTTAAACCAAACAAAAAACAAAAAAAATTTATAAGACATATAAAATAAAAAAAAAAAAAAAAAAAATTATAAAAAAAAAAAAAAAACCAAATAAAAAAAAATAAAAAAAAAAAAAAAAATTAAAGCAAAAAACAAAAATAAACAAAAAAAAAAAAAAAAAAAATAAACAAAAAATAATAAAAAAAAAAAAAAAAAATACAAAAAAAAAAAAAAAAAAAAAAAATTAGAGAGTGAAAAAAAAAAAAAAAAAAAAATTAAAAAAAAAAAAATAAATAAAGAAAATTGAAAAACAAATAAAAAAAAAAAACAAAAACCATGAATAAAAAAATAAAAAAAAAAAAAAAGAAAAAAACAAAAAATGGAAAAAAAAGAAAAAATAAAAGAAAAAAAAGATAAGAATAAAAAATAAGAGAAAAAAAAAAAAAAACCTAAAAAAAACAAAAAAATAAACAAAAAAAAAAACATAAAAAAAAAAAAAAAAAAAAAAAAAATAGAAAAACAAAAAAAAAAAAAAAAAAACAATAAACAAAAAAAAAAAAAATTGAAAGAAGAATTAAAAAAAAAATATAAAAAAAAAACAAAATAGAAAAAATAAAAAAAAAGATAAAATTAAAAAAACAAAAAAAATGAAAAAAGAAAAAAAGTAAAACAAAAGAACAAAAAAAAAAAAAAAAAGATAAAATAATAAAGAATAAAACAAATTAATAAAATAACAAAAAAAAAAAAAAAAAAATAAAAAAAAAAAATTAAAAAAAATAAAAATAATTAAAAAAAAAAAAAGATCAAAAAATTGTAGAAGAAAAAATAAAAATAAAAAAAAAAAATAGAAAAGAAAAGAAAAAAGAATTAATATAAAAAAAAAATAAATAGAAATAATAAAAAAAAAATTAAAAAAAGAAATAATTTTTAAAAAAAAATTGACAAAGAACCTTATTAATTAAAAGGGTTTTATCAATGGAAAGAACTTAAATAATCTTTAACTAAAAATAAAAATAAATAAAATTTAGTATTTGAGTATTATTATAATGTAATATTTTTTATTGTTATAAATTACATTTTATTATCTTCTCTAGTTTTAAAAGTATATTTGGTTTTATTTGGTTTGATTATATAGCTTTTTTTTGGGCGTTTTTTTTATTTGTTTTTTGATTTTCTTTAGATTATTTAGTCTTTCGTTTTTTTTTGTTTAATAAGTAATCGCTTTCCTGTTATTTCTTGTGTTTTGTCTTTTGTTGAAGTGTTTCTTTTGATGTTTTATTTTTATTATTTTTATTCTTTATTTGTTTTTTGGTTGTTTTTTTTGTGTATTACATTTTTTAGTTTTTTTGACATTTTTTTTTGGTTTGTTTGGCTTTTTTTTTGTTTTTATTTTTTTTTTTTTAGTTTTTTCTTTTTGATTTTTTATTAATTTTTTTTATTTTTAGTTATTTTAATGTTTTTGTTTAATTTGGCTTTTTGTTCATTTTAGTTTTTATTAAATTTTATTTTTTTTTTAATTTTGTGTTTTATATTCTTTATATTTTTTTTTTTAATATAGTTTCATTATGAAATTAAAAAAAAAAAATAAAAAAAAATAAAATAAAAAGAAAGAAAAAAAAAAAGAAAAAAAAAAAGAAAGACATGACAAAAAAAATAAACAAAAAAAACAAAAAAAGTAGAAAAATAAATGAAAAAAAAATAAAAAAAAATTGAACAAAATAAAAACAAAAAAAAAAAGACAAACTTAAAAAAAAAAAAAAAAAAGAAATACAATAAAAAAAAAAAGACAATAAATAAAAAAAAAAATTAAAAACAAGCGAAACAATAAAACAAAAAACAAAATAAAACAAAAAATTAAATAAAAAAAAAAATAAAAATATAAAAAAAAAAAAAAAAAAAAAAAAAATTAAAAATAAAAAAAAAAATAAAAAAAATTAAAAAATAAAAAATAAAAAAAAAAAAAAAAAAAAAAAAAAAAAAAAAAAAAAAAAAAAAAAAAACAATATAAAAAAGAAAAAAATAAAAAAAAGAAAAATAAAAGAAAGAAAAAAAAAAAAAAAAAAAAAAAATAAAAAAAAAATAAAAAAAAAATTGGACAAGACCTATATTCATTAAAACGGTTTACAAAGGTGTGTGTGTGGGGTGATATTTTGAGTAGGTGTGCTGGGTCCAAGTTTATGTGGATTGATATCATCTTTAGTTCAACAAAGGAAGGAAGCGTCCTATACAATGCTATTTAATAAGTTGAAGCATGATGAAATTTTAGATGGGTCTTCTATGGAATAACTTACATCTTTTTGGGTTACTAGTGCTAGGTCTTGACGAGCAGAAGAGAAAGAAGAAGTAGGATGACATAATTTATAGTTAAGATAATATGTTGTATGAAAAATTTTAAAGAAAATTTGGTTTGCTGTACAGAAGTCAAGACTGCAACTGACAAGCAACCATGGGGAACTTAAAGCAGAAGAAGGATGGCATATTTATTAGTCAAGGTAAATATGTTGTTGAAATTTTAAAGAAATTTAGGTTTACAGAAGTCAAGACTGCAAGCACACCAATGGAAACTCAAAAGCCTCTGCTCAAGGATGAATATGGTGAAGAAGTGGATGTTCATATGTATAGATCAATGATTGGTTCATTGATGTATCTTACATCTTCAAGACCTGACATCATGTTTGCAGTGTGTGTCTGTGCTAGATACCAAGTCAATCCAACGGTTTCACATCTTTATGATATGAAAAGGATTTTTAGATACTTAAAAGGTCAACTAAAATTGGGCCTTTGGTATCCAAAATATTCTCCTTTTGATTTGGTAGCATACACTGATAGTGATTATGTTGGAACAAGCTTGGATAGGAAGTCTACAACAGGAGGTTGTCAATTCCTTGGATGTAGATTAATATCATAGCAGTTCAAGAAACAGACAGTGGTTGTAAATTCCACAACAGAAGCTGATTATGTGGCTACTTCAAGTTGATGTAGACAAGCGCTTTGGATTCAAAATCAACTACTTGATTATGGGTACAATTTTATGCATACTAAGATCTTTATTGACAATAACAGTACTATTTGCATAATTAAAAATCCTATTTTTCATTAAAAAAACAAAGCATATAGAGATCAGACATCATTTTATTAGAGATTGCAATGAAAAGAAATTGATTCAAATGGTCAAAATCCATACTAACAAGAATGTTGCAGATTTACTTACAAAAGCTTTTGATGTAAGTAGATTTCAATATTTGATTGTTAGTATTGGAATGATGAATCTTTAAAAGTCTTTTATCTCTTTATGTTTTTGTAAAGTTTTGTGTAAATTAGTACTGTTATTCATGTCATTAAAAGTTTCTGTTGTTAAGTGTAATTAGTACTGCTAGTTATACTTAATACTGTTGAGTTACTACTGTTAGTTATACTTAATACTGTTAGGTATAATTAATACTGTGTTAATTATGTAAATTGTTATTACTTGTGTTTTCTTGGTTTTTGGACTAACATTTTGCAGGAAAAGCAAAGAAAAGTGTTAGATTGATGATGGAAAAGCTTTTTGGAATGGAATTGGAGTTAATACTGGTGACTCAAAGTTAATGCTGCTAGGCATAACTTACTACTGCTGGTTCTAAGTTAATGCTGCTAGGCATACACTTACTACTGTTGGGTGAAAGTTAATGATGTTGAGGGTATTTTCATAAATACTTCGATTAAGGGTTTCAATCAATCATTTAATCAATTTCATACTTTCGTAAACTCTCTAATCACAAACCCTAACTCAATTTTATCATCCATCATTAAAACCCAACACAAATGACGACCCTAAAGTTTGCAGATACTCATAACATGGTCACATTTTTGTCTAAACCCGTAGAAAGTGATGGGTTTGAACAAATTGTGGATTTTCTGAATGCACAACCTATAAGATATGCATTAACGGTTAATCCCACTATATATATCTTTTGCATTGAACAATTCTGGTCTACTGGTGTGGTCAAAACTATCAATAGGGAAGTACAGTTGCTTGCCCTAGTAGATGGCAAGAAGATAATTGTCTCTGAAGCATCTGTGAGAAGAGATCTTAAACAAAAAGATGAGGAAGGTTTTGATTGTTTACCAAACTCTACCATTTTTGAACAACTTTCATTGATGGGATATGACAAAATTTCATAGAAGCTTACTTTTTATAAGCCATTCTTCTCTCCACAGTGGAAATTTCTAATTCATACTATTCTACAATGCCTAACTTCAAAGACTACTGCATGGAATGAGTTTAGTAGTACTATGGCATCTGCAATTATCTGTTTGGCTACAAATCAGAAGTTTAACTTTTCAAAATACATTTTTGAAAATATGATTAGAAACTTCAATAATGTGTCTAAGAAATTTTTGATGTATCCAAGGTTTGTACAAGTATTTTTTAACAACTTGATGGGCTGCCAACTCATAAGAGAATTTATAATGCACCCTCTCACACTAAGAAGATTTTTGGAAATATGAAAAGGGTAGGAAAAGGTTTTTCTGGTAGAGTAACTCCTTTATTTCCAATAATGGTGGTACAAAACCAATCAGAATTGGGTAAAGGTTCAGCAAATCCAACTGATCCCCATCACACACCCACCATTATTTAACCATCTACTCAACCACAAAAGACACAAAAACCTAGGAAGCCTAAAAGAAAGGACACTCAGGTACCTCAGCCTAGTGATCCTAGTGACAATGTGGCAGATGAGGCTGTCTATAAGGAGTTGGGCGACAGTTGGGTGACAGTTTGGTGAGGCTACCACTACTGCTTCTAGCTTAGAAGTAGAGCAGGACAGTGGTAACATAACTAAGACCCAATCCAAGGGATAAAGATCTTGATACTGGAATTGATGATTACCCTAGTTATTGCGACTCTGATAAGAAAATCCACATAGACTGTACTCAGAACTTAAAGTTTTCATGCATGATAGGATTTGAATTTACTCACGCTAACTTTTTCCAATTATTGTATGTCAATGTGATGT
>BQNB010081774.1:1694-24590 GCA_026074375.1 Tanacetum coccineum
ATAGCGAGAGGGAATAGTATATATCCTTTACAGGCCGATGAAAGCAAAGCATGAGCTCATGCAAAACTCCTGAAGGTGATGACACTGAACAGATTAGTACTAGGATCTGAAAGAGAACCTGATTCGACCTTGATTGGTGAAGGCTTTGAAGGTTTCAGTTTAAGAATCCACATGGAGAAGAGGAGGAAGCGTTGCCGGTGCGTAGCGGCTGACTGGAGCTCATTTCGAGCCTGCTTACGTACTTTACGGGATCAAGTCATCCGTAATTCCAAGTTCAGCTTTTTAAGCCTTGTAGATCGAAGTATGCAAAAGGGCCTAATATCAATCGCTTGCACGTCGCTCTCCTATATACAATACATATGTGTCCTTCGCTTTCGCTTTCGCTATAGGGTAGAAGCTTACTATTGGCTATTGAAATCAGCAGCACAGTTTCGGGTGCATGTCGATGGTAGCATGAGAGCCCTAGGTCAATGGTACAGTGAGTAGGCAAGTTGGTACTACTGACCTATAAGCCGAGTATCTTGCTCTTGCTCGGTTCAAGCCAGGTTATATTCCCTCATCGGAATATCTGATTTTTACGCAATTCAATCATAGGGCTAAACTGTGCTTGATCATAGCTTTTCAGCCCTAAGATAAGAAAAGGTTAAGCGTGCGCTTACTAGGAAGAGTTACTACCTATAGTATTTCGCCCTGGGAATCCACCCCTAAGAACCCGTGATTCGACTTAACCTATAACTCTAAAAGCCTTCCCCTTGGAAGCTTTTCTAAACCCCAACTAGATCCTCAATGATCTAGGCTTGATCCTACGGATACACGACTTCCCTTATAACTCGATTGATTGAATAAAAGATAGTTGAACCAAGTCCTAACCTAAACTAGAGACTCGATTCTAAAGAAAGGGTATGTGAAAGACGACCCTCGACAAAACATACAAGTATGGATTAGGTACTTGTGTGGCTCTCTTGCGGAGATGTGTGTTCTTCAATAGATGCTAGAAGAGAAGATTAAGAACACAAAATGTGTTAGACTTAGAGGATTAGAGGAGAGAAAAGAGAGGAAAGAATGTTTGCAAGAGGTGAGGAATACAAAGGCCAAGGGTAGGTATTTATAAGACAAGAGTCCTAGATTTTTAAAAACAATTCGAGTCTAGCGCGCGGCCCACACATCAGCGCGTGGCCAACGCGCCAGAATCCCCAGATTGTTTTCTTCGGGACTTTAGCGTTTTAAATACCCGCACTTGTTAAACCCCTAATTGTACTTCACGCAATGACCTTTCAATCATTCTTATGCTCAAGGTCAACCAACTCAAATAGCCATTTGATCAAATGTTTGTGAAGTATTAAAAGCGTTTTGCTTATCTGATATTGTAAATATAGAAAAGGATTATCGAAAAGGAGTATTTTGGGTTTTCCTCAAAGTGTAACTAGATTAATTAGGATGCAACTAAAGATTTGAAATAGCTAGTTAGGGTACAAGAGAATATTCTTGGAATATTCTTTGCTTGGAGAGAATGGGGGAAGAATTTGAAATTTGAATTTGAAATTCGAATTGGCCACATGTTGGATAAAAAGGAATGGGTTGTGAATGAGTTGCATGATTTGACATGATGTGATAGAAGGGAGCCTCTTGATCTTAGTTTTACATAAAGGGTGAAGATGTGAAGAAGAAAGGTAAGTAGGATAGGTGAAGTGGCAAGACCAAGGGTGATAAGAGAGTTATGTTGGTTGTGTGAGTGAAAAGTGTATGTGTATAAGAGGAAGTATGTATGTTTAAGATGAGAGATTAATCTAATGGTTGATAGGAGAATGAGGTATATTGTATTGATGAGGTGGCTTGATCAAGGGTAGAAGAGAAAGTGTGTTTGTTCTATCTGTTGTGTTTGTTTGAGTTTTAATCCAAGGGTGAAGAAAAGAGTGTGGGAACTTGGATTGATGAAGTGGCTTGATCAAGGGTAAGGATGATGAAGTGTGTGTGTGAAATTAGAATGTTGTGAAGAAGAAGGTGAATAGTAAATGAGTGGTAGAGAATGGTTTGAAAAGATGTGGAGGATATATTATTTGGAATGTAAGGAACATAAGGTACAACAAGTATAAGAAAGGTACATTGTGCAAGACAACATGAGTTGGCATATTGAGGGATTATTTAGTGAAGGCTTATGTGAGGAGAAGGTTAGGCTCGAAGATTTGAAGATAAAGATGAAGAAGATAAAGTTAAGGATGACATAAAAGGATTGATTTGGGTTAATCATCACGTTGCCAATAAGATAGAGAAGAGTAGGAAAATATGATTATGGGATTGTTGAAGAAGAAGGTGTTTAGAATATGTGTGAAGAAGATGAAATTACTTGTTGGGTAAGAAGGTAAACAAGTGATTAGGAAGAGTAGGTTGAAGGATTGTGTAGAAGAAGTGTGGACTTGTACATGTGAGGAATACATGTGAGTTTGTAAAAATATTTAAGGATAAAGAAGTGAGAAAAGTCAAAGTATGATAAACTTCCAAATACCACAAACTCAATTAGTCATTTAGACTTTTATCCATGATAATCAATAATGGATTTGATCACTAATCATCTTGACGCAAACAAGCTAAGTGCTTTGCATCTTTATTAAAGCATATCCTATAACGGGAAAGGATGCGTTTACGCAAGGCGACCTTTGACTTAGTTTGACCAATAAGGGAGTAAAACCCGTTACGTGATTAGGAATAACGTAAATTCGGATTAAGGTCAAATGAATACTTTTGCTTGTTGGTATGTTGAAAACATGATCATACTAGATTTAGAAAGAAGTTTTGGCCTTGGCTAGAGGCGTTTGATAAAAGGTATGAGTTGGCATTTTATTAAAAAACGGGAGGATTCGTTTTTTACTCCTCTCTAAGTCTAAACCTCATTTGAGTGTTCCCAAATGCTCAAATATCATGTACATACCTTTATTGAAATTTCCACATGTTTTGGGTAAGAGGAAAGCCAACATTGCAAACTCTATAAAAACAGAGTTCACGAGTGGCGCGCTGTCGCGTGCCCATCGCGCCACATTCTCGAATCTGTTTTTTCAAATTTTGGCTATCGTTTGTTATTTTATGTTTGTGAACGTTTATTTGTCATCGTTAAAACATAAAGGAGATCATAGTCAATGTTGCACCAACAATCTCCCCCCTTTTTGATGATGACAAATAAAATTTCAGAAAGCAAATAAAATTACAAACATAGCGAAGATGAAGAACATCATTGATGAAGTTTGCGTCTTGATCTTGGCCTTGTAATTTGGTGAAGCTTGAACATTGTCTTCACCTTATGAGGCTTACATAGCTTTGCTACTCCCATGTACGCTATTGCTCTTTGCTTCCGTAATTGCATGCATTTTCCCTATTATAAGCGTCTTCTTGCTTTGCTTTCCTTCTCCCCCTTTTGTCAACGGGACCTTGGTTTTTCATTAGAAGGTTGATATATTTATATAAAAAAGAATAAATACCACTATACGTGCTCCCCCTATATCGTTGCTCCCCCTTGTTCCAAGGTGGGGATCCATGCTTCAAGAGCATTACCTTCAAAGTGTTCTTGGCAGTATAACCAAAAATAACTTCCTCTTTAAAGTATAACCAAAACCCCAACTAGATCCACAATGATCTAGGCTTGATCTCTCGGATACAAGACTTCCCTTACAACCAAATTGAATATAAAAGTTGATTTAAGAATCAATCCTTAACCTAGCCTAGAGACTCGTTTTTAATAGAAAGGGTATGAGAAAGAAGACCCTCGACTAAACATACAAGTATAGATTAGTTACTTGTGTGGCTCTTTTGCGGAGAAGTGTTCTCTTCAATAGAATGATAAGATAAGAAGATTAGAATACTTTGATATTAGACTTAGAGGATAGGAGAAGAGAAAAGAAAGGAAAGAATGTTTGCAAGATGTGATGAATAAAAAGGATAACGGTGGGTAATTATAGGCCAAGAATCCCAAAATTGTAAAAACAATTCAAGACTGACGCGCTGCCCACACTTCAGTGTGTGGCCAGCGCGTTAGATTCCAGAATTTTTTTCTTCGGGATTTTGCAATTTTAAGTTCCCGCACTTGTTAAACCCCTAATTGTACTTCACATTATGACCTTTCAATCATTCTTACACTCAAGTTCAACAAACTCAAATATCCATTTGATAAAAGCATTTGTGAAGTGTTTAAAAGAGATTTAGGGCTCGTTTGTCTGATATCGAAAAGATAGAAAATAACTATTAGACAAGGGTATTTTTGGTATTCCTTCAAGGTAATTGGTCTAGTTAGAAACTAACCAAGATTTGAGAAGCTGGATAGGGTATAAGAGAATATTCTAAGAATATGCTAAACTTGGAGATGAAATGTGGATATTATAGGGGAGAATTTGAAATTTGAATTTCAAATTGTAATTCAACATGTGTGAAATAGAAGAGAAGATAAGAATGAGTTATATGTGAGTTACCATAGATTTGATGTTGATGTTATAGAAGGGAGCCTATGATCACATTAAGAATCAATGGTTGAGATGAGATGGTGACGAGGTAAGTTAGATTAGTGAGATGGCATAATCAAGGGTTAGGATAGAAGAGTGTGTGTGTATAATTTGAATTTCACTTGAGAGAATATATGAGCGAGGAGAAGTATATATGATAAGTATTGAGTGTGTGTGTGATATTCAAATGAATGTGTGTGGATAATGATGACTAGGAGATATGTGATGGAGAATATTTTGTTGTGATGTGTAGGAGCCTATGTTGGAATGTTGGGGGACAAAAAGTACAATGAGGTACATGGTGTAAGAGAATGTGAGTTGTCCCATGTGAGGATAAGATTGGAGAATGTTTAAGTGAGGAAAGTTTAGGCTTGTGAAGGTCTGTGAAGAAGAAGTATGAAGATGATGGTGGAGAGTAAGAAATCAAAGGATTGATTTAGGTTGATAATCATATTTCCAATAAGAGATAAAAGAGTGGGAAGACATGATTAAGGAATGATTTAGGGAAGTGTATAGAATGTTTAGATTATGTAGGAATGAGTGTATAATCATTTGTTGGATAAAAAGGGTTTGAAAAATGATTAAGGAGTGTAGAAGTGGGAGTGATATAGAAGTGTGGTATAAAGGAATGTGGGAGTTTGTAAAACATTTTGTATGTGTGGGAAGTGACAAAATCCAAAGCATAATCAACTTCCAAATACTATCAACTCAATTAGTCACTTGAACTTTAATCTATGATAATCAACAATATATGTGATCACTAATCATCTTGATGTAAACAAGCTAAGTGATTTTCATCTCAGGTACAACATATCTCATAACGAGAAAGGATGCGTTTACGCAAAGTGGCCTTTCACTTCATTTAACCAATAAGGGAGTAAAACACGTTATGTGATTAGGAACAATGAAAATCCAGATTAAGGTCAAATGAATACTTTCGTTTGATGGTATGTTGAAATTATGTTCATACCAGGTTTATAAAGAAGTTTTGGCCTTGGCTAAAGGCGTTTAATAAAAGAATTGAGTTGGCGTTTTGTTGAAAAACAGGATGATTCGTTTTTGCTCCTCTCTAAGTCTAAACCTCATTTGAAGTGTTCCTAAATGCTCAAATATCATATACATACCTTTATTTATGTCTCCACATATGTCGGGTAAGAGGAAAGCCGACATTGAAAAATCCATAAAAACGGATTTCGCAAGTGACACGCCGGCCACGCGCTGACGCTTGCCCAGCGCGCCAGATTTACAAATCCATTTCTCTGGATTTTGGATATCATTTGTTATTTTATGTTTTGTGAACATTTATTTGTCATATTTAAAACATAAAAGAGATCTTAGTCAATGTAGCACTAACAAGGAGGTTTCTCTTTATTACATGAAACACTTCACTTCCTGGATGCCCAAGTAGCTGGTGCTACATATACTGACTGTGAGAAAAGCATGAGGAATAGTGGAGGGCTTCGTAACCTGATAAAGATATCTAGTGTTATCATAGTGGAGCAGCACCTAACGTGTTAGGAAGTCCTTAACTGAAAAACCAAAAGCATCAAACTCAACAGTACAATAATTATCACGTACAAACTGACAGACATAAATCAAATTCTTGACAATATTGGGAGTAATAAGAACATTTTTCAAATGAAGTGGTCAATGTGGTATGTGCAAAATACTATGGCTAGTGTTGGTAACAGGTATGGAATAATAGTCACCAACCAAAATAGATGGATAAATGCACGAATTAAAAACATTACTAAGGGGGCGTTTGGTATGCTACTAGGAATCACTATAGGTGTGGGTTTAATTTATGCGTGGAATGTGTATGGGTATAATTGTTGGGTACCATTTTTAATAACATTGTTTGGTTTGATTATGAATTGGGTATCATATTGTCGTTATCTTCAAGTGGGCCTACTAAATTACACTCTAAAATAACAAAAAGTCAAAACTTTATTACATTATATAAAAAAGGGAATGATTTTGATGAAACCAACCTAATTACCTATCTTTCATCAAACCTACATTTATTAGGTTTTAGTGGGCCCTCTGAATTCCATACCTTCAACCTAAGCAAATATTATAATTTCATAGCCATTCCTTGATATATACACCCACATACCAAACATGCCCTAAGACTAGAGACATTATCATTTAGATGAGAACTCGCACCTGTATCCACGTTCCAATTGCCTGTGTTAGTGCAAATATTATGATATTTAATCTATACGATCTCTTTATGTTTTGGTGATGACAAACATGTAACTTTTAATACTTAACCTAAAGTGCGCAAGCTACTCGTAATCATAAATCATCAATGCATGCATGCATCAACATCTCTCGACGTCTTAAGTCAGCATCAACACGGACATTTGTTTACACCCGACGTAAATCACGTAAGGTATGTACAAACAAACATTAAACTTGTAGGATGATCAAAGAAATAAGTTTTTGTCTTAAACTTTACATTTTACAAATGTAATAAAACCTTTTTATAAAAATACTTTATATAAAATATTTTTATAAATAAACAAATGTTTTATTTATTTATAAATATTCAAAACTGGTTTTGCCCCTAAAAAGGTTCCAACTATACCAGATAAACAATTTCCCACTAAAAGACAAAAAAGGAGCATCTACCTGGGATGACCCTTAGATAGGTAGAACGGACCCCAGATGTATCTGGGACCGTGGGACCGTCCTCAGCTTTGACGCTCGTATCTCTTGAGTCTTGCCGATAAATCCTGCACTATTGCCTGACATTTTTCTAACCCTTTGCACATAGTTTTCTGTTCTAAACCTCTCTCTACATCTCTCTAAATCTTTGATCATTTAACTTGTTTATTCTTATTTAAGTGTGATCCAATCTTCTATCCATCCTTTCTTTCCTCAAGTGCAAAAGAAGAACTTTCGTCATCGTCATGATACGAAGTTATGTGGTCTAGTTTGTCCACTGGTAACATTTGTTACTAATAGACCGAGTCTATGTCTTCTAATATTTAGTAGTGGTTAGATCCGGCTAGTGTATTAGTCGGTAACATAAGTGTGAGATTCGGTTAGTATTTTAGGCCTTAAAATACATTCGGGGAGTGGTAGATTGGTTCTAGCTAAGATTAGGACTCGACATCTAGCTTAGTGTCGGAAAATAATGTAAGCGACGCGCTTTATGTGTTTAGGCCATAAAACACAAGGTTTGTTATGTTGGGTTGATGACATCAAATATTTGATACTTTTTAGTGTCAATTTTCCCCTAAAAATACTTGCAATTGTCTTATAATTACTTGATTCGATACTTTTATGGTTATTTTGTTATTTTCAGGTAAAATGCAAGTATGTGACAAGAAACACATGAAAAGGACCAGAAAATGAAGAAAACACGGATTCTTATGAGACTTTACGGCGTAACCCCTACGATAGTGTTACACCGTAACCTATTCAAGGTAAGACACGTCACCCAGCAAGATTACGGCGTAACCACACGCAAGGTTTACGCCGTAACATTATTATTATGGAAGGCTGAGTCATCTAGCATTATGGCGTATAAAGTGGTCAACTTGATTACACCGTAACATCCTTTAAGCCTACAAGATGGAAAGAGCACGTTAGTCGTTTACAGCGTAAACCTCTAAAAGGTTACACCGTAACATATTCAAAATCTATAAATAGAGGCCTCATTCAGCCATTTTATCATCAAATCAACCATTCCACCACAGATCTAAGGGGTGATCAAGGCCTCCATAGCTCGAAGAATTCTACAAGAAGTCCAAGGGAGATCACACTTAATTTACTCTTGTATTTAATAATTCATAAACTACTCCTATAAGAATTATGAGTTTTCCAACCATGATTATCTTTATTACTTCTTGCTTTGTTGTTGCTATCAGCGGCTAAGCACTTCAAGTGCTGGCCTAATCATGGATCTACTATTGTTATAATGTTCGTTTCCTGTTAGATCATGGTTTTGTTGGATATCCTTTTGATTATCGTGTAACCTTTTGTTTTGGTAGTATTGCGGGAGGTTTAGATCATGTTAATCCTATTATTAGATTACCACTTGAACGTGGGATTAGCGGGGTACTAGGGAAGGATGATCATTCTAACCCTAGTGTGGGAACTAACCCTGTTACTGCCTCTATCACCTAATATACTTAAAAAGCACATGAACTCTTTCAGAGATGGTTAATAATCTGCATAGGTTATTAGACTAGTTATGGGGATAGTTGGGATTAATCACTATGACCTAGTTGCCCTACCTTCGTGACTTTTAGGGGATTCGGGATCGCAGAAATTATAGGGCAGACTAAAGATATCTATTCAGGTCTGCCAACATTAGAAACCACCAATGAAACCATGATGTAACATTGCACAGGAAAACGTAGTTACAGCGGTAGTAAGGAAATGGCTAGGCAAGCACGCTTCTCTTCCTGGTAACTTCTATCTCTTTTACTTTTCGCATATTTACTTTCTTGTTAATCTCAAAATCAATCTTAAAACTACTTTAAAAATGTGACACTTTCAAATTAAAACTAATTAACACTTAGCTCTTGGGATGACCTCGAATTTACCATCTCTACACTACTCATGACCGGGTTCTCTGTCCGTTAGTGCATTTGTAAAGTTAAGGCGAGTTTTATAAATTTAAAACTTGGTAAATAATATTTAAAAGAAAATACGCATTAAATTTTTGGCGTCGCTACCAGGGAGCTAAAAATTAGTATTAATTTGATTCTTTGTAATTATTTCCATTCTTTCTTTAACACTTTAGTTTTAATCTCTTTTACTTATGAGAACAAGAAGTAGTAACTCCAGGATGGCTACTCCGTTCGCTATCCTAAAAGAAAATTTCGGACCAAAAGAGACACTTCGCCTGCTCCAATCCACAACATCTATACTTTTTATGAATCTGAGTCATCCGAATCAGAATATGAAGATGTTGGAGAAATTAGTAATTCCATTTGTGTCCACATATTGGGGGAAGATTGTTAGCATTAAAATATGTTGACTAAAACGGAATTACATTAAGTCGTGTCAGTTATAAACTAGGACAATAAATGTGTTGATTAGACAATAAATGTGTTGACTAGACAATAAATGTGTTGACTAGTCAACATTATGATTGTTAGGAAACCAACACAAGGACAATAATTGTATTGACTAGACAATAAATGTGTTGACTAGTCAACATTATGATAGTTAAGAAACCGACACAAAGACTATAAATACCCCCTCCTATACTTCTATAGGAGGGGAGAGGATTCATTTGTAACATTTCACATAAGGTGTGTGTGTGTGTTTTTCTCTCTCCTATCACACACACATCTTTCCCTTTTTTTCTCTCATCATCAATAATATGGCTACTTATTTGTTTCATCCTCCCCGACCTCCGGATCTTGTTTTTCCTAGTGTTTCTTATGGTCAACAGACATCGAAACCCTCACACTGGAACAGTATCTTACTCTTAACAACACCCGCAACAAAAGTAGTAATCCCGAGAATGCTACTTTTGAAATCAAGGGACAATTATTAAGAGAGTTACATAAAACTACCTTCTCAGGATGCTCAACTGAGAATGGAATCGAGCATATCGGAAAAGTGCTCGAAGTTGCTAGTCTGTTCAACACAGATGACGTCGCTCTCTTACGAGTATTTCCTCTAACATTTGTTGGGGTTGCCAAAAGATGGTTCGATAGAACATCTCCTGGACATGCAAAGAATTGGGACGAACTAAAACAAAACTTCATTAGAAGATTTTGTCCACTTGCTATGATACTTGAACTATTAGGAGAAATATGTAATTTTAAGCAGGAAGATGGAGAATCATTATTTCACACTTGGGAGAGATATAACAACCTCCTCTTTAAATTCCCATTTCACAATCTTAACGATCACCAAAAAGTACATACCTTTTACAATGGGATAAAGGGTCAAACTCGACGAATTGTTGATTCTAATGGCCTTATTCCTGGGCTTACAGCCTCGGAAGCGTTAAAATCAATTCAAGAATTGGCTGATCACTCTCATAAATGGCACAGTGAGGGATGAAAAAATACTCCTACTCCATTCGGTATTATTTCCGAAAAATTCAAAGCCCTAAACCATGAAATGGATGAGCTCAGAGTAGATGTTTGTAAAATTAATACGAACGGAGAAATGAAATGCCTCCATGAAGAAATCAAAAGTATAAGGATTAGTGAGATCATTTAAGATAAAACCTCTCATAACATTCACCAAACTAACCTCAAGGACATATTTGAACACTATCTGAAGGAATCTTGCAAAAGGCGAAGATATTCTGAACGAATGGATGAAGAAATTCATGATAAATACCAATATAAACCTCAAGAATTATGATTCTTCAATAAAGAGACTTGAGAATGTAAATCACCTTGTTCAATTAATCTATACACACAACCTCACTAACAAAGAATATACCACTAAACTTGAAGCTGCTAGCGAAAAACCTACTTTAAAGGTGGAGACTTTCGCAGAAAAAGTAAAAAGACGCATTCTTAATGAAAACAGTAAGGGGGAACCAATCCATACCACATCGGTAAATACAGAACATACTCAACAAAAATTGGTATCTCGTGAAACAATAATCGAGGAAGTATCTATGGTTAAATTAAACGCTAGATGCTTTGCTATCCTTCAAAATAAACTTCCACCTAAAGAAAAAGACCCAGGGAGTTTCATTCTGCCTTGCGCTATTGGTACAACCACCCTAAGCAATGCATTAGCCGATCTAGGGGCAAGCATCAGTATTATGCCTTTTTCCTTGTTTAAACGACTGGGATTTGAGAATCCTAAACATATCAATATGGTTATAGAAATGGCTGACAGATCCATGAAATCGCCAAAGGGAATAGTCAAAAATGTTTTGGTAAAAATTAACAAATTTATATCTCCTGTCGATTTTATCATCCTTGATATAATTAAGGATGATAAAGTCCCAATAATCCTAGGGAGACCTATGCTTGCCACTGCTCACGCCAGGATTGATGTTTTTAGTAAAAAGATATCTCTAAAAGTAAGGACTGAACAAATTACTCTCGACATCAATAAAAAAGAATCCCCAGCCGTAATCTCACCTATTTGCGTTATAAATAATTTGCCATAAATCAACGACTTTTGTGAGCCTAGAGACCTAGAAGAATTGCTTTTAAGCAATGATGACTTAGGCATTTTCCTCAACAATAATGACTTATTGCTTAACTTAGAAAATCATGATAAGATGTTCCTTTCACCCCCAGGGTCAGCAAGGCTTAATAATGATTCTAGTGAAATGTTCGGTAATCCCAACAGTAATTCGAGCATCATTGTGGATGACTTTCTTGAGATGGATGACGTATGCGATAACCTAGATTACAGGGACTTGACCAACGAGATAACTAAATCTCCTGTTAAACTAGAGTTTTTAAGCAGTTTCAATAGAATCCATCTCCATAGCCCATATAACCTTCAAATCACTTGCAAAATAGGGTTTGTAAACTTTAATCCTTACATTGAGCCACAATCGTTTTTCAACATTATGTCTCGAAAAGCTTACAACTCTATCATGAAACATGAACTTGAATACATAGGGAATAATATGGTGGGGTTCGCTAAAAATTTGCATGTGTTCATCGGGGGTCATCAGTTCTTAATTAATTTCATCATTCTTGAAAACATCAACGAATTTGTGGAGAAGGGTTGACCGAAGTTCCATTTGGACAACCTTTCAAAGAACATGTGGGGATTATAGACGACCGGGTTAATGGAATCCTTTGGTTTAAAATCGGGGATGACAAAATTATATTCAATATGCCCTGTGTCAAATAAAAATTGGTAAGTTAACAGTAAGACAACACAATACAATGGGACCCATTTTGAAAATTAGTAATGAAGATAAGTCTAGGGGGTCATCATCCTTACCAAAAAAATAAAAGGGTTCTACCGAGGATGCCTTGAGTTAGTTGATGAATACAAGCATGATCAAGAGGTTGTTGATTGGATTGAAGGGCATGCAACGTAGAATGGGGATGAGTCTAACTTAAAGACTCGGTCTAACTTAAAAACTCGTTAATAAACAAAAGTGCTTGTCGAAAGACAACCCGTCTTTTAATTAATAAATTCTATTTATCGCATATTAGTTGGTTTGCATGTTTTACTTTGTTTGACAAGTTCCAGCAGCCAGGAGGCAATTCTCAAGACTGACTCGACCCATAATTATTTGGTAGTTTTGCTTATTTAGCAGCCATTATGGCGTAACATAAATAGTTACGCTGTAACATCTTCACTTACGACGTAATCCTTAAAATGGTTGCACCGTAAACATTTAACTAAAACTTTTACAAAATATATACCACATGATTACGGTGTTACGTCGTAACCTCTTTCTGTAAAACCTTAAAATTAAGTTTTAATACATTGCTAAACCTTGTATATCTAAATGAACTTTGTGGGTATGTTCTCTAGAAACCCTCACGAGACTTCACTCGTCCACTTGGGCCACCAAGTGGTTTAAAAGGCTTGTTGCATATGCTAAATGCAACTATGATTCCTACGAAAGTGAGTTAGGTTTGTATTTCTTGTATATTTTTCTTTGAGCGATTTTATGCTATTAGTTTGTTTTAGTGATCACAGAGGATATTGAGCTTGCTCAAGATGGATATTTTTCCGTCAGCTCATTACATTTTATATGTTCATAAGCAATGCTCAAGGGAGTTTCTTGTCCTAATTCTACTTTTTTTATTTATTTCATTTCCTTAATGTACAATAGGGGCATTGTACAAATCAAGTGGGGGGATGAGAGTAGAATTATCACTTGACCTATTCTTGCCTTCGATTTTCTAGTTTTCTTTGAAAATTTATGCCAATTTTAAAATTTCTTGATATGATTTTCTTGCTAAACTATAATTAATCTTTGCCGAATGCAGATTACCCTTTATTATTACTTGGTGAGGTTTAGGTCTAATGTTCCATTTTCATCTCATTATACAAAAATCCACCAAAATATTGAGTGTGTCGGTAGTATTGTAGACTTTAGAACTTGGCTTGTACATCATTTTGAGACCTAATTGATTAGCAAGAATAGATGGTTCAAGAAGGCAACATTTAGGAACTCACCCAAATAAGCCTATATGTGTGTGTTTATCAACTTGTTACACTGACTTGTCGACCTCCCATAATAAAAACCCTTTTGTTGCACTCATCGTTAGTGCAAGATACCCCTAGATCACCCTTGTTTAGCCAATCTATGTTTTCACCCAATATTATATGTTTCATTACACCATTTTACCTTAACCAACCCTGTAGTCTATATTTATCCTTGTGTTGAAATTCTGGCTACCTAAGTCCATGGTTCAGGAAAATGGTTGAAGATTAGCACTTTCGTTAATGACATATTATTTTGATCATGGAAGACCCCATGGTATTATCACTTTCGATACTGTTTATCTCAAGTGGGGGGATGTTTGATATATAAAGGAGTATTGTAAAATAAAAATAAAAAAAGGTGGTGTAACTATAAGCCACCTAGTGATTAAACTCCTGATGTTGGTACTAAAACCAACTAAGTTTAAAAGGTGGTGAAACTATATGTCACTAGTAATTTATGGGGATGGTGCAACTATAAGCCATCCAGTCAAGAATGGGTTAGCACGCTCCACAAGATCTCATTATTAGCTAACCCATTATGATGATATGATCAGATTTTCGCACTTGAAGACTTGGACTATGGATGGACAGTAGCTGGTTATGGATACCTTAAATTATATATGACTATTTGTTTTGTGTTTTTATCTTAACACCAATTAAATGTGTATCCCATGTCTATCCTAGCCCTTATATCACCCAATTAAACTTGTGTCATGTCACCCATGTTGCCTTTAAGAATTGTCTAGACCCTAATTCTAACTGGTGCAGATTTATGTACGTCCCAAACTTATGATAGAATACATGCTATGATTGTGCAGTTGAGCGATCACCCCGAAAATAAACACTTAGACTAGTTGAGAGTTGAGTGATTTTTGATCCCCTTTTCGTGAGGTTTTCGGCTTGATTGTTTCTAGCATAAGTCTTTTAATAGATTCATTTCGTTGAGTTAAATCATATGAAATTTCTTTTTATATACTTTTCTAAAGGTCTACTTAAAGAGCAGGCAGAAGTGAGTGGGGGGGATATTGAATTAACATCAAATATTTGATTACTTTTAGTGTCATTTCTCCCTTTAAAAAATACTTGCAATTGTCTTATATAATACTTATAATCATACTTTGTACGGTTATTTTCATAGTTTTCAGGTAAATGCAAGTATGTGACAAGAAACACGAGGAAAAAAGACGTAAAAGTGTAGAAAACGCGGATTTTTAGAAGGTTTACGGCGTAACACCTACGATAGTGTTACGCCGTAATATATTCATGGCAAGACACGTCACCTAGCAAGATTACGGCGTAACCACATGGAAGGTTTACGCCATAACATCATTATTATTGTAGGATGAGTCATCCTAGTCAGCGTTACGGCGTAACATGGCTAATTAGTTACGCCGTAACATATTTTATGCCTACAACATGGAAAGCTTAGGTATTGAGAATATGATTTAGCGCACTTAAAACTAATTTTTGAGTTTTGTATTTATATTCGTCTGGAGTCGGTTTGATACGGCGTATCCAAGGCATTGGATACGGTGTATTGGGGTTTCTTAGAGTAGGGACCACGTTTATATCTTCCAAAATATTTTATTCCCATATAGCTTGAATACGGCGTATTGCCTTTCCTAGATATGGCGTATTGGACTTGTTTCCTTTATGGTCTTTGGTGAGTGCAGGGACGGATACGTCGTATCTTCCTTGATTGATACTGCGTATTGGTAGTCAGAATAGTAATCTTCAAAATATCTTCGTTTAAGCTCCAGAATGCGCGCCTTTTGCTAATAATCACCAAGTACTCTGTAATTACTGCAATTCTCAAATAAAAATGATTAAGTAACAATTCTTTGCAATAATTATACAAAATAGGTTAATTACATGGGGTAAATGATGCTATAAAATAGATGTTATTTGATGTCATCAATCATCCTAACCCTAGTGTAGGAACTAACCCTGTTATCGCCTCTATCACCTAATATACTTAAAAAGTATAGGAACTCTTTCAGAGATGGGTAATAATCTGCATAGGTTATTAGACTAGTTCTTGGGATAGTTAGGATTAATCCCGATGACTTGGTTGCCCTACTTTCATTACTTTTGGGGGATTCGGGATCGCAGGAATTGTAGGACATACTAGATATATATATATATTCAGGTCTGTCGACTTTAGAAACCACCAATGAAACCATGATGTAACATTGCACAGGAAAACATAGTTATAACGATAGTAATGAAATGGCTAGGCTAGCACACCTTTCTCCATGATATTTTATATTACTTTACTTTTCGCATATTTACTTTATTGTTAATCTAAAAATCAATCATAAAACCATTCTTAAAGCCTGACACTTTCAAATGAAAACTAATTGACACTTAGCTCTTGGGACGACCTCGGATTTATCATTTCTATACTACTCACAATCGGGTTCTCTGTCCGTTACTGCATTTATTAGGTGAATCGAGTTTTATAAATTTAAAACATGAATAAAATATATTTTAAAATAAAATACGTACCAAGTTTTTGGCGCCGCTGCCGGGGAGCTAAAAATTAGTAATAATTTGAATTTTTGTATATATTATTCTTTTTCTTAATATATTCTGCTAGTTTTTCTTGTAAGTTTTCAGATATGGGAGATGATGTAGATATCATCACGCTTACTATAGAGCAATACATGGCTCTGATTCAAGACGACATTAGACCGGGCGTGGTGAAACCCGAGATTGGCAATGTCATCGAATTCGAGATCAATAGCAATTTTATAAGGGAATTAAGATGCAAACTTTTTGTAGGTACTGATGAGGAAGATGCCCACGAACATGTGTAGAGGGTATTAAAGATCGTAGATCTTTTCCACTTCCCTGGCATAACTCATGATGCCATTATGCTTAGAGTATTTCCTATTACCCTCAAGGGGCGGGCCTTGAGGTGGAAAAAGGCTTCGAACGGGAATGATCAATACTTTGGATCTCCTTAAGAAAGATTTCATCTAGCAATATTGCCCACCTTTTAAAATTGCTACGAAATTAGAAGATATCCGCAATTTCAAACAAGATATGTACAAGACATTGTATCAAGCTTGGGAAAGGTACAATGATCTGTTTTTTAAATGTCCGCAACAAGATCTAAACAATCATCAAAAGGTTCAGATCTTTTACACGGGATTAGACATCTCTACCCGCAAACTGCTCGACTCTAAAGGGTTCATTACTCTGATGACACCAACTCAAGCCCTTAAATGAATACAAGTCATGGCATATTCATTTACATTAATTGGTATGATGAAATATACCATAAGGAAAAAATGACGACAGGCAGTAGCATGTGTTGCCATTCAAGAAAGTCTTCACAAGAGCACATACTTAGCAAGGATTCTTGTCCTCTCAAGAATTAATGAGGATAAGGAAGTTGAGCAGAGTAAGTATATGAGATCCTTAGAGGAAACCATCATCAAATTCTATGAAGAATCAATTAAAAAACAGGTCGCGGAGGATGAATAGATTAAGAAATTTATCAAAAACACATAATCAAACATAGGGGCAATTAAAATTACGACAAAGAACCTAGAGGAAAAAGCTTATCAATTCACCCAAACTGTCCTCACTAATACAGGAGAAAAAATCAAGGCAAGAACGACAATAGGTAAGAAAAACATAAAGGATCCAGTATCTCGTGACTTACCACTTACGTTGTTTCTAGGACATTTGAAGGAACAAATGGGTTGCCCTTACAGAACTCGTAAAACTGTTTACATGATTGAAAATCCTAAAGAAGTTCATAAAATGAAGGCTCGAGATGATGAAGGGGACGTGGATGTCGGTTGGGACATTACAGTCAAGGATGTAGAAAGGCTTAGGCAATTTCTCACACCTACCATACACACTTAACCCAACCTTAAAACTATAATGCAACCATATATGCCACTAGAACTAGTCCATGATAAGGAGAAAATTGTAAGGGAAAAGAAACAGGATTATGATATTCCTCTATGATGGCATAATGCAACCTTTGACCCCTCAAACAGTTCACATCACACCGCGCGATGATGATTATGTAGCACCGGCTACTAGTCCTACTTTGGATAAGCTATTCAATGAATTCGGGAAGGAGTGTTCTGATATTACCAGGGTTGCCAAAATAGCAGATGGTTAACCCTGTAAAAAACCCATAAAGGAGCTCTCACAGGGGGGGGATTTATAACTTATAAAAAAAAAAAAAAAAAAGATATCTGTTTTGAGACCTGAATCGGTTCTGGGAAAATTTTTACACCAAGTATGCCATATCATCAGACAAAACCGGCAGATAAAAGGAAATGAAATATCATCAATGGAATTGGGTTCTAATTAGTCATATCACTCACCTAGTACATTACTTACCACCATATGATGATCATTGCTACTCTCTCTCGCACTTGATTGCAAGTAAGGGGAGGAACACCCTATTACCTGGGAAATAAGGGTGGAGTCAAGCTCGTGACTCAAACAAAAACAAGCGTTTCGTGTAAGGCACCCGATGCCTATCTTTTTATGTTTCATCTTTGCATTTTAGTTGGTTTGTTGGTTCCTAACTTTGTTTTGCAGGTTCCAGCAGCTAGGAGGCAAATTTCGAGACGTCTTCGACCCATATTGTTTGGTAAATTGTTGTGTTTCGTGAAAGCAGCAGTTACGGAGTAACAACTATGTTTACGCCATAATTATTTCAATTATGGTGTAAACCCTGTTATGGTTACACCGTAACATATCGAACCAAAACTTTTTAATTATCACATGATTACGGTGGGTTACGCCGTAAGCTTCTTTTGAAAAACCTCAAAAATAAGTTTTAAACATTGCTAAACCTTGTATATATAAAATGAACTTTGTGGGTGTGTTCTCTGGAAACCCTCACGAGACTTCACTCGTCCACTTGAGCCATCCAGTGGTTTAAAAGGCTTGTTGCATATGCTAAATCCGTGACTCCTACGAAAGTGAGTTAGGTTTGTATATTTATCATTGAACGATTTTATGCTATTAGTTTGTTTTAGTGATCATAGGGGAAAATGAGCTTTCTCAAGATGGAGATTTTCTAAATTTCTTCGTCGGCTTATTATATTCAGAAACAAAGCTCAAGGGAGTTTCTTGTTCAAATTCTACTCTTCCTGTTTATTTCATTTCCTTAATGTACAATAAGGACATTGTACAGAACAAGTGGAGGAAAGGCAGTAGAATTATTACTTGACCTATTCTTGCCTTTGATTTTCTAGTTTTCTTTGAAAAATGGTGCAAATTTTAAAAAATTTGACATGTTTTTCTTACTAAACTATAATTAATCTTTGCCGAATGCACATTACCCTTTATTATTACTTGGTGAGGTTTAAGTCTAATGTTCCGTTTTCATCTCATTATTCAAAAATCCACCAAAATATTGAGTGTGTTGGTAGTATTGTAGACTTTAGAACTTGGCATGTACATCATTTTGAGACCTAATTGATTAGCAGGAATAGATAGTTCGAGAAGGCAACATTTAGGAATTCACCTAAATAAACATATATGTGTGTGTTTATCGACTTGTTACACTGACTTGTCGACCTCCCATGTTAAAACCCTTTTGTTGCACTCATCATTAGTGCAAGATACCCCTAGATCACCCTTGTTGAGCAATCTATGTTTTCGCCCAATATTATATGTTTCGTTACACCATTTCACCTTAGCCAACCCTGTAGTTTATATTTATCTTTGTGTTGAAATTTTTGGCTACCTAAGTCCATGGTTCAGGAAAATGGTCCGAATATTGGCACTTTCGTTGAAGACATATTATTATGATCATGGAAGACCCCCCCGGTATAATCACTTTCGATACTATTTATCTCAAGTGAGGGGATATGTGATGTGTGTTTTCCAAGCTTTAAATTTATAATACTAGAAATACGGATTTTTACTAAAAACACAACACTCATGAAGTATACCCGTTCGTGTATAGTATAGCTTTAGTTAAGTCCAGGTCGTTCCACGAAAATTAAAGTTTTCACAGTTTGTAATTAAGGTTTTGAGGCTAAGATGATTGTCACGTATCAAATTAACCAAGACGAGCATATATCGGATATTATAACAAAAGCGATTAAAAAGATGATTCAAACAAGGAATTAAAGTATGTTTGTTTAGGCAATGATCACTTAGATAATGGTGTGTTTGGAATAGTGTTTACAAGTTTAGAAAATAGAGTTATCACAAGTTATAAATCCTTTCGGCCTTTAATTTTAACTAGTGATTATATTGATTAATAACAACAAATTCTTTTGGCCTTTATAAGTTATTATAATCAATATCTTAGATGGAAAGATTAAACACATCTATAAAAGAACCCTTTCGGCCTATATTCTTATATAAAATATGTTTTACCAATTTAATAAACACATATCCAAATGCTCCATATCCAAGATCACATATCGCCTAAACAAACATAAGATTACTACTCCATAATCAAAGAAGTAATTAAACACATTATGAACTCAAACAATTCAATAATAATCATATTCAAAGGATAAACAAGATTATACCAAACTCCAAGAGCAAATGATGGTGATTTCACAAGAATTTCTCAAGAACACTTTATTATATTCAAAGCAAAACCCAGAAACTATGAATAATTCTGTCACAATCGCTGATAAATTTGAATTACACTTCAATGCTACTTCCTTGGATGGATTAAAATCTGGAAACTAATGGTGGATAGTGGTGGTAGTCGATGGTGGTGATGGTGGTTTTAAGGGGTGTTTGGATCCTTGGTTTGTCAAGCCAAGATCACCAAAAACACCTATTATAAGTGTTAGAAACGAATGAGATTTATTTGTATGAGAGTGTGTGAAATGAGAGAGCCAAGGAGGGTATTTATAGGCTTTTTGGGGGCCAAAGTGCGACGCACAAATGTATTTGTGCGCCACACATAGGGATTTAATGCACACATCATTTAATTGCTTTTAATTTTCTCCACCGCCTCAAAAGTGCGCCGCACTTTGGGTAAAACCGCCGCACTTTAGGTGTTAAAAGAATTTTCAGTTCTGGTGAAAAGTGCGCCGCACTTTCTGCAAGTTCAGCATAATTTTGGTCGTTTCAGTAGTTGGCCTTTTGTAAAGTTGTAGATAATTGAATTCTCTTTCTGTGGCCGCTTGAATCAACTAAAACGGAGTTCGTATGACCGAGTTATGGCCAAAATAGTGAACATGTGTCGGGAGATCATAAACTTTAGTTATTGCTTCGTTTAAGCTTCAATTCTTCGTGTTTTCTTCTGTTTTCTTCCACGACGCATATCATGAACCTATAATAGCAAATATAGTCGATTAAGTATCAAAAGTTCACGAGAAATGATAAAATAAATGCAAATAATGCCGCCAAAAACATGTATAAATTAGGCGTTATCAATATGCGATATGTAATATACAAGAGTATTATAAAAAATAAAAAATAAAAGGTGGTGCAACTATAAGCCACCTAGTGATCTAACTCTTGATGTTGGTTATGTGTTATAAAACCAACTAAGTAAAAAGGTGGTGTAACTATAAGCCACCTAATGATTATGGGGATGGTGCAACTATATGCCATCCAGTGTATAAAGGTGGTGCAATTATAAGCCACCTAGTGAAAAATAGGTTAGCACGCTCTGCAATATCACATTATTAGCTAACCTATTATGATGATATGATCAGATTTTCACACTTGAAGACTTAGACTATGGATGGACAGTAGCTGGTTATGGATACCTTAGATTATATATGACTATTTGTTTTGTGTTTTTATCTTAACACCAATTAAATGTGTATCCCATGTCTATCATAACCCTTATATCACCTAATAAACCTGTGTTATGTCACCCATGTTGCCTTTAAGAATTGTTTAGACCCTAATTCTAACAGGTGTAGATTTGTGTACTCCCCAAGCTTATGATAGAATACATGCTATGACTGTGCAGTTGAGAGATCACCCAAAAAATGAACACTTAGACTAGTTGAAAGTTAAGTGATTTTTGATCCCCTTTTCGTGAGGTATTTGGCTTTGATGTTTCTAGCATAACTCTTTTATAGATTCATTTCTTTGAGTTAAATCAGAGAAATCTTTTTATAAACTATTCTAACAGGTCTACTTGAGGGAAAGCAGAAGTCAAGTGGGGGATATTTGATAACATCAAATATTTGATACTTTTTAGTGTCACTTTTCCCTTAAAAATACTTGCAATTGTCTTATAAATACTTGAATTCAATACTTTTACGGTTAATTCGTTGTTTTCAGGTAAAATTCAAGTATGTGACAAGAAACACGGGAAAAGGACGTGAAAATGAAGAAAATACGGATTCTTACGAGGCTTTACGGCGTAACCCCTACGATACATTTACACCGTAACATATTCAAGGCAAGACACGTCACCCAGCAACATTACAGCATAACCATACCCAAGGTTTACGTCGTAACATTATTATTATGGAAGACTAAGACATCTGAGTCAGCATTATGGCGTAACATGGACTCTTGATTACGCCGTAACATCCTTTAAGCCTGCAATATGGAAAGTACACGTCGGCAGTTTACGGCGTAAACCACTAAAAGGTTATGTCGTAACATATTCGAAATCTATAAATAAGGTCCTCATTCATCCACTTTATCTTCAACCATTCCACCACAGATCTAAGGGGTGATCAAGGCCTCAATAGCTCGAAGAATTCCATAAGAAGTCCAAGGGAGATCACACTTATCTTACTTTTGTATTTAATCATTCAAAAACAACTTATGTAAGAATTATGAGTTTTCCGTCCATGATTATCTTTATTAATTCTTGCTTTGTTACTATGAGCGGCTAAGCACTTAAAAGTGATGGCCTAGTCATGAATTTACTATCATTATAATGTTTGTTTCCTGTTAGATTATGGTTTTGTTGGATATCCTTTGACTTTCGTGTAACCCTGGGTATTGGTCGTATTGCAGGTGGTTTAGATCATGTTAATCCTGTTATTAGATTACCACTTGAACGTGGGATTAGCAGGGTACTAGGGTTGGGTGATCATTATAACCCTAGTGTAGGAACTAACTATGTTACTGCCTCTATCACCTAATATACTAAAAAGCATAGGCACTCTTTCAGAAAGGGTTAATAATCTGTAAAGGTTATTAGACTAGTTCTTGGGATAGTTAGGATTAATCAGTATGACTTGGTTGCCCTACCTTCGTGACTTTTGAGGGATTCAAGATCGTGGGAATTATAGGACAGATATATATATATATATATATATATATATATATATATATATATATATATATATATATA
>BQNB010081775.1:19452-29526 GCA_026074375.1 Tanacetum coccineum
GTTTACCTGGCTGCAGCAAAAGAGACAGTCAACGCAGTCCTGATGACGGAAAGGGAAGCTAAGCAGATGCCCATTTACTTTGTTAGTAGGGCATTAAGAGGCCCGGAACTAAACTACACGTCAATAGAGAATCTGGTACTGGCCTTAGTACATGCTAGTAAGCGTCTAAAAAGGTACTTTCAGGCACATCCAATAATAGTAATCACGGACCAGCCTATACAACAGATACTATCAAGACCGGAAGTAGCAAGAAGGCTACAGAAGTGGAGTATTGAATTGGGAGAATATGCAATACATTACAAGCCTAGAGTATCAGTCAAAGGACAGATATTAGCAAACTTCATAATCGAAAGACCAGAAGAGGACTCTCTGGATACTCCGATGGAAAAGGAAGAGGAACTCCCCGAACCATGGATTTTGTTTATAGACGGATCATCCTGCACATATGGTTCCGGAGCAGGACTAATACTCACAAACCCAGAAGGGATGGAGTTCACTTACGCCTTAAGGTTCAGGTTTGATGCGATAAACAACGAAGCAGAATATAAAGCTTTGATTGCTGGACTTAGGATAGCGGAACAAATAGGTGTGAAAAACCTTCAAGAAAATGTGGATTCATGCTTAGTGGCCAATCAAGTAAACGGAACGTATGTCGCAAGGGAGGCTGACATGATCCGATACCTGGATAAAGTAAAAGTGCTTACAGGCAGCTTCAAGGCATTCACAATCAAACAAATCCCTAGAAGCGAAAACAAAAAAGCTGATGCTCTAAGCAAAATAGCTTCCACAAGCTTTGCATACATAAGTAAGCAAGTACTGGTTGAAGAATTAAAGGAAAAGTCCATCAGTGAAGTAGAAGTATTAACGGTGGTGGAAGAAGAAAGAGATACATGGATGACTCCTATCTTCAAATACCTTGCGGAGGAAACTCTACCAGCGGATATGAAGAAAGCAAGAGGAAACGAAAGGCATGGCGGTTTACCGTTATTAATAGGATCCTCTATAAGAAATCTTTTCTTGGCCCATGGCTAAGGTGTGTAGGGCCACTTCAAGCCAACTATGTTCTAAGAGAGATACATGAAGGGTCTTATAGCATGCATGCAGGCACACAATCCGTCGTGGGAAAAGCCTTGCGGACCGGTTATTATTGGACTACCATGCACAAAGACGCAAGAATGTTGATAAGAGCATGTCAAGACTGTCAAGTCCATAAACCCGTCCCAAGGAATCTGCAGCAGAAGCTAACCCCAATTACATCTCCATGGCCATTCTACAAATGGGGAATTGACATAGCCGGACCTTTTCCGGAAGGCCCAAGGAAATTCAAATTCTTAATAGTAGCCATGGACTACTTCACAAAATGGATCGAAGCAAAACTAGTCGCAACCATTACTAGCAACCAGATAAAAAAATTCGTATGGGACAACATTGTCTGTAGGTTCAGACTCCCCGAAGAGATTATTTCAGACAATGGAAAACAGTTTTGAGACGATCCATTTAAGGATTGGTGCGAAAAATTATGTATCCATCAACATTTTGCCTCTGTCAAACATCCACAGACCAATGGACTCGTAGAAAGAGCAAACCACAGTTTAGGAGAAGGAATAAAGGTAAGGTTGGAGGAAAGAAGCAAAAACTGGATGGAAGAACTTCCTCATGTTCTATGGGCACACCACACAATGATAAAATCCAGCAACATAGACACTCCATTCTCATTAACATATGGAACGGAGGCAGTCATACCGGCAGAAATAGGCATGCCTACACTCAGAACAGCAGAATTGGATCTGGTGCGGAATAATGAAGCTCTAAAAATCAATCTTGATCTCTTGGAAGAAAGGAGAGAGGAAGCAGCAATACGAGAAGCTAAGAGTAAAGCAAAATGGAAAAATACTATAACGCAAAGGTCCGAAATACAAGTTTTAAACCAGGAGATCTTGTATACCGCAAAAATGATGCAAGCCGAGCAGAAGACACAGAGAAGCTAGGCCCCAAATGGGAAGGACCATATGAGGTAACGGAAGCACTTGGAAATGGAGCATACAAGTTAAAAGATCGTGACGGAAAACAGCTTCCGCGGACCTGGAATGTCAAAAACCTCAAGAAATGTTATATCCATGCAATGTAAGTAAACTCACCCATGCGGACTTCGCAGTGGGGATAATGCACTTCAGTTTACTCTATTGTAATGTCTTTTAAAATTTTAATAAAAAGTGAAGCCTAGCTACCTTCACAAATTTTAATCTTTTCTATTCTTTACTTTGCAAAATAATTCTTTATGTGACTAAGACGCGCACGCAATAGGGCGTGACCCAATCAATGATATCCCGCATAACAATAGGATGAGTAACCTCAAAATTCACTCAAGTATACGTAAGAGGTATTGCAAGCCCGGTATAGGAAAAATAACCTAAAAACATTCAAATAAAGACTATCAAAGTAAACATACCATAACATTAAGATAATAGCAAAGTCATAATCAAGCATTAAAGACATACAAATTGTACAAGTACATTTGACCGCATTCAAAAAGGTCACAAATGACCGCGGTACCTAGCGGATAAAAACAGTTAGAAATATCATATACATATAAAAAGCTGTAACAAAAAGACCACACACGGTCACAGCAAACTACCTTAGCAAAACAATAAGGACAAATGGAAGAGTCAGAGTCATTTCGGAACATTCAACTCCGCGTCATCAACATTAGGGAAATGGTTAGCATCCTCATCAGCAACGTTCCTATCTACAGTTGCTTGATTGTCCGCACTGATAACCTCATAGTCATCTATAGAAATAGGCCTAACGGTACTAGCAGAAGAAACAATAGATAGAGCCGTGGTAGTATCAGCGGTACAAGGAGCAGCATCGGAAGTACCTACCGTACCTTCCAAAGCCACAGCAGACAAGGGCTCGGATAAAAGAACAAAGATATCACGAAGAGCTGATACATGATTAGCAATATTTTCTTTGATCTTTCGGACCTGAGAACTGGAAACATCTAATGAAAGTGATAAAGCAGAGGCACCAATGACACGTTGATCCGAAGAATGATGGATGGGAACCATCAGCTGATTAACATGAGGCTACGACCCAGCCAAACCCAATCTTTCAGCAAGAGTGTCCTCTAGACAAAGAAGGTTCATTATTGTGTCAACACTAGCATCTTTGTTGGCTCTTAACTCCGCAATTAAGGAAAAGTTGACACTCTGAAGGCGCTGCAAGGCAGATAAATAGTCATCTTCCGTAGACGGGTTATATGCAGCAACATCGGTCAATTTTCTACCCTCCGCACCGTGGGTAATTCCGGCAGATAGCCCTTCCTGCATACCCTTCTCAACTGCCTTACCAATTGCCGCTCCGAGAGCGGAGAGATATTCAGTAGAGTTCAAACATTTGGCAAGGGCAAGTTCCATGCTGTGGGTAAGTAGCCATCGACGTCTAGAAATAGTAATCAAGAGATGCGGATAGAATTTCTCCTCAAGATGAAGGGCCATCTCAACAAAATCAGCAATTAGCTTATCAAACTTCTCATTTACCTCTTTCATCTTCTCATCCTGGAACTTCTCAAGATGACTCATGCATTCCTCATACACCGTGACTTTTTCTTGAAGCCCGACAGAGGAAGCCTCCAGCTTATGCATCTGAAAATTGTGCAGAAATATAAGGGTAAGAAAATAGTAGAATATAAAAGAGGGGGAAAGGAAACCCAAGTGTAAACGTAAATACCTGATCAGCAAGATTGTCATTCTGTAACTTCACGGAGGTGACCATAGCGTCTAACTCAGCAACTTCTTGCTCCTTAACCTTAACCAAAGCTGCAAGGTCTGTCACTTTCACTTCCAACTCACTTTTCTCTTTCTCCAAAATGATACTACGTTCTTTAAAAGCTTGCGCTTCATCACGAGGAGATTTCTCAATAACTTCAAACTTAGAGGCTTCGGCACGAAGACGGACGGCCTCCGCGGCTTCTGCCTCTTTCACTAGCAACTGTGCTTTGAGACTCTCAACTTCTTCATCCTTAGCCTTCAGCAACGAATTTTTCTCCTCCACAATAGAATTTAATCTCCTTCTTTCTTTAATATTATATTCAACGCGCATCCTCACTTTAGCACTTAGCGCCATCTGACGGACAGCACCAACGTTAAATTCCGTAAAAAGTTAATCATGCTCTATTCTGCGAACAGATGCAAAAAACTTTGGAGGGGTGAACTCATCAACCATCCCATGACAAACACCGCTGTCATCAAGACGAGAACCGTTAGTAACACTCCACTGAGGCACATAGACTTTCTGGATATCAGTTAGTGTTGACAACGGTGCGGATACTACCAACAAGAAGATCACTGCCGGTAAGATCTGTAAAGCCACCCATGGCAGGATCAGTCCCACCAGCTGAAGCAGAGTCAGCAGAAAAAATAGAAGGTTTAACAACTTGTTCCTTAGAAACCACAGCAGCATCAGCAGTCGAAGCAACGGAAGTAGCAGCTGTGACTACCGGAACGGAAGGCCTGACAAAAGAATCAACCTCAGCCTCCGCAATATTAACACCTGAATGGTGAGAAGAATCTGAAGAGATAACAAACCTTTGCGGAGCGCTGATGGTTCGAAGGTTAAGCCCAGTAACGGAATCAATATGGTCTCCGCCCTCGCGCTCTAGCGTAGCGGACACGAAAGATGTTACAAAGGGTAAAGTAGGAATAGGTTAACCCCTAACCTCAGCATTCAATACAGCCCCAACAAGCAACCTCTGAACAGCGGACCTAGACTTACCAGCTACGAAAGGCCTACCCAGGGTTCCATGATCCTCCCTTAATTTCTTAGGAGGATGAGAAGGTCCACCAGCGTCAACAGCGGCAGTTTTTCTTTTCCTTTAACGCCTTGGTTGTAACGGAGTCACATCCTCAGCAATAGTATCAGCGGTCGTAATAACCGGTTGAATATCAGCACCTTGCCCATCCCCACCACCGGCGGAATCTCCTTGTTCCGCCTGCTCACCACTACCCCCTCGTCAAAAAGCTTGTCTACACTAGCTTCCAGCTCACCAGAGGTACGGGTAGGAGCTACAGGTAGGAGCGGAACAACACGCCCTACAGTGGTCTCCAAAAGCCTGGGTTCGTCCTCATCACGTTGCCTCTCACCAATCCTCACCTTCGTAGGATCGGCAGTTCAAATAAAGGAAAGCAAATCCATTTCTGCACAAAGAAGATAGACGATCAGCAAACATGGTCAACAAATACAAAGCATAAGAAAAACATAATAACAAACACCCACCCTCATCATCGTCACGTAGAAACTCAGGATAAGTATTCTCATCCAAGGTATAATGGCGCTTGATTCCCATTAAACAAAGAAATGGTTCTGGATATTTATGAAATGGAGCCGGATACGCAACAAGGGTAGCATAATGTTTCGTGTTAAATTCGGAAGATTGGGGAAAAGGGTCCTTTGACACACTTTTGCTAGAATTCCATGGAAAGGAGGCAGGACAAGCAAAAGCGTCGACCCAAAAGAAATGATCGTTCCAGCTTTTCAATGAGTCTAAGGGTTTGATGTAACAAACGGCGTCATTTCTTGGACGCTTACTGAACGACATCCAACATTTGTTTTTAGAATTCACATAAAAACAATGGAACAACCCAACGGTTGGCTCAAAGCCATGAACACGACAAAGGACCTAAAAATGAGACACTTTGGCCACACCGATAACGGATAGTTGGGATATATGGATACGATAGTATCTGAGCACGTTAACAAGAAAAGTGGAAAGTTGTAACCGAAAATTGGCATACTCAAAGAATCTAGTGTATACACCTATTTTGCCAATGGGCATTTCATGAATTGATTGGTTAGGGCTGGGTAACTGTGGAGACGTTTCACAAAAAAATTTAGAGCCCTTTGAGTAAGAACTGATTTTATATCCGTAATATTGCCCATGATAAAGAGAAAGCAAAGATTAGGGCCTAACCTGAAAGCCTAAAAGTTCTTCGAAGTGGGGCACAAAGGATACAAATTAGAAAAGCTTGAAGAATTTTTTAACAATGGTGATTATAATTAGAGAAGATGAAAAAGGAAACAGCGAAAACCACACCGAGTATTTATACCCTCGGTATAGTAAATACAAGGTTTCTCCAGATGCTCCCACGTGGCTATGACCTCCGTGTCAACGGTTAAGATTGAAAGTAAAAGGTAGTGATGACAGGTAAGCAGTTGGACTAACCAGTCAAATCAGCCAGAATACGAAAGGCCACATATAAACCACGTCTCACCTACCAATACAAGGAAACGTCGCAGAAGCATAAGTGACCGCGGAAGACGAAAAAAGCACGGAAAGATAACGGAACCTGAGTCTAGCAATACCTATCGCACGCAACAACATCGCACGCAATAGGCATACTAGACTGGGGGGGACTTGATGACGTATAATAGGTTTACCATGCCTCTAGGCCTGAACCATATTATCACAATGGGCCCCAGGCCCAACCAAGCAAATAAAAGCAACTAAAAGTATGATGGGCCAGAACTAAGCCCAATTACGTATTGGCATGGCCCGGAAGAAGCTAGACGGACGTGACAAGCCTTCCGCAGGACCAACAAACATCCGCGGAAGGGAATTAGCGTCCACAAGTCGCGATTATAAGTGGATCCTTATTCAATAAGGGTCCCACTTCGGCCCACTAACAGAAATTAGCGAAATAATAGGAAAACCTAATATTTGGCTCACCTATAAAAAGGGGTACTCTGACACCCCACAAGGTATGATTTTTTGACCACATCACACACACATATACTCTGACATTCTCTGACAAATATGTTTACTTACTCTCACGCCGGAGTCCAATCGTGAGGTCCATCCTTACGATAAGACTAACGATTTACCTTTCACTGTGCAGAGAATCGTCTCATTACTTGGATTAGTACAAGATCTCATCCTTAGGTCCGGCCCAACAATCATCAGACCCATATCTTTAACTCGTCACACATTTTGTACTAACATCTAGAAATAGTGTTCAATCTCTAGATGCAATGACAAGTATAAGTTGGATTGACGATAAATTTTGATGTCGTTAAGTTTTAATCTATTTAAGCTTTGACGTGAATTCCAAACCTAGATATATTCGTTCTACCTGATAAATGATATGCTTGTGATGTTAAAGTCATAAATGGACGAGGAACTACCCAAATGAAAGTACAAAAGTCATGTTTAAGACTAGCTAAAACACGTCATGTGCTGATCACCACGAACATGACTAGATAGATATCGACTTATCACTAAATGAAATTGACAACATATTGATCTATTATTAGATAGACGTGGTACACAAGACATGCATGCGACTGATGAAAGCTTTAATCATATTCTTCGGATTTGAAACTTGGAAGTATCTTTTAGATAATAAAAGAATTACATCAGTTTGGTGTTTTCTATTAAATTAAATCTTATAGAAAATAAATTGGACCAATCAGGTTGCTTGATTTTGCCACGTAGGCAAAATCATGCGATCTAATTGGTAAATATAAAGTCAAAATTAAAATTTTTTTGTTGGAGAAATCTGATAAAGAAAAAAAACATATAAAAATGTATGTGTCAAATTTATAAAAATAAAAACTTGAAAAAAGAGGAGATAATTAATAAAACTTTAGTGGTTTAATTTTAAATAAATTATATGGAGTTAAGTGTAAATTTATAAATTCACAAGTTTTATTATAAATTTAAAAAATAAACAAATAACCCCTTAAACTTTATGCCCCTAAACTTTGTATTTTAAAATATAACAAACGTAAACGATTTCTTATTGCCAAACAAAGATTTAACATTATCTAATCACATCGCAAATCTACTCGAATATTTTTTCGTGGATTTTTCATTGTCGGCTTGAAATCATGGTGTACAACAAAATGAAAAACACTAAAGCATATAAATTATCGTGAATAAAAAAAGGGTTTTCTAGCTATTCATTGATGAGTTCGGAAGAATTGCATTTTCTTTTCTTTTGGTCTAATACGTACTAAAATTCTAACATTTGAATTTTTGAAAAAGTCTTTATTTCATTGACATGTGTGTATGCCTATAAATCATATACAACAATCATGGGCTACTTTTATATCTTAAAGATCTGTTGGTGACGGAAAATGGGTAAAACTATTTATACATTTGTATATGAATTTTTCATTGTCAGCCTGAAACTCATGTTGTACAGCCAAGTAGAAAAGCACTGAAGCATATAAATTATCATAAATAAAGAAAAATTGTTTTCTAATTATTTATTGATGGGTTCAGAAGAATTGCATTTTTTTTTCTTTTGGTTTAATACGTACTAAAATTCTAACATTTGAATTTCTCAAAAAGTCTTTATTCCATTGACATGTGTATATGCTTATAAATTATATACAACAATCTGAGCACATTTTTATATATTTATTGAAGATATACAATATGTAAATCTTTGTTTGACCAAAACATATTGTATGGACGAAACATAATACTTATTTAAGTTTTTTAGTTTTCTGTACTCTATAAATATTGACGGTTTTATGAACTTTTGATGACTCAACTTGATGCTTTTAAATCCGATTGCGAAGCTAAAATTTTACATGTTTTAACACAAAGTATGACCATGAATCATTAGCTGACACACTTATGCAACTATAATCATAAAATATATTCAATATCAACTGCATACCCAACAATAAGAATATCAGCCTTCCAAGTAGAGGTCAATGTTTCAAATATAACGAGGAGAAAATTAATCCCCTTGTGGCATCGGAAGTTCACTTGAGCCGACTCTGGGTTACCTAAAAGAAAAAAATTAATAATTATCCTCAACTTCATAATTATCCTTAACTTCATATAATATATAAAACGATTTATTGAATTATCTCTTCATATGACTTCGATAATACTCTATAACATAACTTATAAAACAAAACAAAAATTTATACATATATTTAAAAAAACATAATGTCTAAACCCTATGCGTACACGGGCACTAAAACTAGTATATGTTATATTGAAATTAAAGTATTTTGGAGTCGTTTTGTTAAGTTGCTTGATATGAGATCACTGATAATCTTGTAATTAAACATTCAAGCAAGCTTCTCTACAATATATAGAAAGGGAATTTCTATCTTGTGCCCCATGGGCATAGGATAAGAAGCATTAATTAGTATAAGATTCCTCTTGAAATGCTAACTAGTTATTATTTATTTTTACTTTTTGCAACATACCTAAAATGCCCTTTGTTTTACATTTTAATTAACTGAGACAACACAACTTAAACATAATTTCGTCACTTTATTTTTCCCTCCAAATCATATTTTCTCACTTCCCTCCATATTTTAACTTTGTCACTTCCCAACAAATTTTAACTTTTCACCTCCTTTTTCATTAATATATTGAATAATTCCTTTTTTGTTAGCTAAAAGCTTCACAGTTAAAAGGTATAATGCTTTTCATTTCTCTATTTTTGTTTTATGTATTGAACGAAATACTAATTGTAGGTTGATCTTTTAACCTTTTTATGTAGATGAGGGAGCAACTAGCTTTTGATTTGAACGAAATACCAGTCGAGGAAGATGCTGAAAGCCATAAAGAAATCTTTGACACACCATTTATTGGTCAATGCTTTCTTAGTGAAGAAGAAGCTTTTCTTTTCTACCAAAAGTATGCAAAGATGAATGGATTTTCAGTTCGATATGGAAGGTTCGAGAACAAAAAGAAAACTGGAGAAAAGAAAAGGCGTGATTTTTTTTGTCATCGTGAAGGAACTCCGGAGGTAAAAGTGGTAGACTACTCTAAAAACCAAAGAAACAGGGGTTCTTCAAGATGTGGATGCAAGGCTCACATGCGTATTAAACTGAAAAGAATTAACGAAATATTTCCGGAGGAATGGCAAGTTGTTCAATTCGTCGCGGAGCATAATACATCAATGCATATCCCATGTCTCGAAAGATCATTTGAATACGTTCTTGACATGTTTTCATGGACGTACATAGTGAACCACTAATTACTTACTTTACTAATTAGATGAGAACCAACACGATCGTTTAAATACTTGGCTGTTATGATGTTAG
>BQNB010081776.1:0-19282 GCA_026074375.1 Tanacetum coccineum
CAAGCTGGGAATGCGGAGTTTTTCGCCGGATACTCTGAAACAATTGGCAGATGAAGTTGATGAATAGTGGTGGTACCTATTCAAATATCATGTATAATACGTAAATACTTAAATCAGAAAAACACAAAAAGATTTTTTACATTTTATTTTTTCCAAAAACATAAAAACCAAAAAATATTTTCTTTTATATATAAATTTTTACAAAAACAAAATACAAAATTGAAAAATTCAGAAAAATTCAAAAAGAAGTTTTACAATGGCATGTCTTCTGAAATCGATAACATTTACGGTCTTAGAAATGTCATTTAACAATGATACAAGCCTGTAAATGAAGTTCGAGCAGAAGTTACAAATGTTTTCAAAACATGCCAAATGGCTTGCTATTATTTCAGATAGCAACCCGGTCATCATCTTAAAGGCAAGTATTTCAAAAAGAAAACTTGGCCTCTCAACGGGAATTTATTCTCGGGCATGGTCTACTTTATGACCATGCAAAGGCTTGTGATTACTTTGCATCACAACCCGTGCTTCCTATATCCATAAGTGTACGTTTCAGTGCATCTATGTGAATAAATAAGAGAAATCTTATTTATCTTGGTGTTTTGTTGTTTTGTCACATACAAAATCATTCCATCATCTGAAAATAATTTTTCACGATACATTTGACTTCTCAAACAATGTCTACAGCTCTTTAAATAGAAAACGGGTCATTGTTTGAGGGGGAGAGAATGTCAAATTTCTTTGTCATGATCAAATGAGCTGTTAAAAAGGGAAAAAGAATTTAAACGATTATTTGTGCCTTATGTGTTACTTGTTTATGCCTTTAGGGTGTAGTTTGCTAAAATTATGTCTATAGGTATGAGAGATAAAACATTTAGGACTATGTGTGCTAGTTGTTTAACTTGAATATACCTTATAAAACTTAATTTGCAAAATTAATAAGTTGTGTAAACATGGGGGGCCAAATGTGTCTAAGATAAAATTCGTTTTTTAACACCATCACACCCACCCGTCCACATCACTGTTCACACAAATCCTCTCACTCACTCAAACACACACTCAAACACACACTTGAACACTTTTCAATCGAATCACTTACAACAAGCTTGTTTAATCCGATTCATCTCTAAGGTATATCTTCAATCGTGTTCATCATCACCTAATCAACTCGAAAACTCAAATGAATTATTAGTTTTCGCCGCTTTTGATCAAAAAGTGCCCTAATTATGAAATTAGGGTTCTTAAAATCTAAAAGTGGTTAAATCTTCAAATTGATTGGGGGCTTTTGGATTATTAGGTGTAATGTATGTATAGGATAGTTAAATTTTATGATTCGTTGTGATCTAGTCATGTTCTTGATTGTTTTGTTCTCGAATGAATAGATAAATGCATAAATGTCTTATGTTTTATGAAATTGTTATATTGCGGTTTAAAAGGATATGCTAAGATAGAGTTATCTGTTAGAGACGACCTACAAAATCATTAAGAAAAATAATCGATCAAAAATTTTGTATGAATCGAACGAGTATAACCCATATGGACCGAACGAGTAATTTGTTGTGAATCGAACGAGTGTCTAAATGTGAGGATCGAATGAGGATCCTAGTGAGGATCGAACGAGTGTCTAAATGTGAGGATCGAACGAGTGTCTAAATGTGAGGATCGAACGAGTGGATCCTAGTGAGGATCGAACGAGTGAATACTTGTATGGATCGAACGAGGGACTGTATGGATCGAACAAGTGAATACTTGTATGGATCGAACGAGTGACTCTTAATGTGGATCGAACGAGTGATTGCAAACAAGGACCGAACGAGTGACTATTAATATGGATCGAACGAGTGCCTAATTGCATGGATCGAACGAGCGTCTATGTGACTGGATCGAACGAGTGACTGTGTTTTTTTCCCTTTTGAGGACCGAACGAGTAGAGTTATCAACACTTGACCAATTTTTGACATAACACACTTAAGATCAAATTTTTTCTAACTAAGATTAAATTCAACAAATCTCTTAGTTTAAAATAGACAGTAAAAGCTTGACAAAACCAAGGTTAACTACATTCAACTTAATTGTTAGGATAGGTGCCTTTGTCTTACACGCTATTCGTCTATCTAAGTAGATTGATCTTCAAAAGTGCTAAAAGTCACAAAGGTTCTCATGAATGAATGATTGTGTCTTCTTATAAACTGCACTCACTCTTTCTTAAACAGACTCATGGACATCTCAATAGCGGATCAGATTGCTTTGGATGATGCATTGGTGGCTCCTGCTGACCGACTTAAGATTGGGAAATGCAATCTTCGCTTAAGTTCGGATGTCACATCAAAGGAAGCAACCCTTCAAGTGGTCTACGATGTGTTAAAGCTCACTCCTTTCTACAAGGCATTCCAAGTCACTGCAGACGCTCCAGAGATCTATATGCAGGAATTCTGGGCTTCTGCTTATGTTCATAATCGATCTGTCCGATTTAAGATGAATAACAAGAAGCACATTATCGGTCTTGATCAATTCAGAGACATTCTTCAAATTTGCCCTAAAGTCGGTAATAAGAAGTTTGTAGAACCACCTCTTGAGAAGGAGATCCTCATCTTTCTAGCTAGTCTTGGTCATTCTGGAGATATAAGGAAGATCACTGACGTTAATGTCAATAAACTGCATCAACCCTGGAGATCATTTGCTGCTATCATCAACAAATGTCTCAGTGGTATACCATCATATGACAGTTGCGTAATATGACGAGTGAAAATAAGTAATGTATCTGTACCGCATAGTTTTAGCAGTTACTGTCTCGATACACATGAGTAGTAACGTCTGTGGATCTATACACGAGACCACAGATTGTAAGACCTATGACGCCTGATAGTTTATGGAGTGTGTTGGCTGACTCGAAGGCTCCTCTTCATCCCCTATACTTCCTATCTCTAACTATATGAGAATACCGCCGTAACTTGCAGTATGTGTGTGTGCTGCACTATTTCAACACGCTCCTTTTATTAGGCAGCGAGGAAACATATGTACGTACATCATGTTCGCATTAAAGCTTTGTTTCTCATGCTGTACTAGAAGCATATATTACTTATCGAGTTTACTTCGAGTACGCAAACGAACATTCTATGTAGAAGTCACTAGAGCACTATGTATTTTGTGGGTCCGGTGTAAATGCAGTACTCGAAAGTTACCTCATGCAATATCACTTGTAATGCGATGATAACAGAGAAAATCTATGGAGCCTCATCTCCTCGTCGGAGAATCGCGGTGAAAGCTGATGATTGTGCAGTTGGTATGCTGATATAGATACATAGCCGTCAACCTCCTCCCGACGTATATACTATATAGATTGATGATCAGCGCGCGTGCTCAGATCTTTGCGCGATGTCAAGTTTAGTGTGCACTTTCAGCTAGAGAGTAGGATTATCGTCGTGAGAGAGTAGACTGGGCTGTTGTGTCGGAGAATGATTGTGTAAGCTAGATTTAGATATCAGATTGGTGACATGAGTAAGATATATTGAATGTCGCTCAGAAGTATGTGTTCGGTGCTAGTGAGGTAGATGGCCAAGAGAGATTGTTATTAAAATTGAAAGCTTAGGTTGCTATTTATAGCAAGCTTTTGAATTCAAATGTGGTCCCAAACAACTATGAGCTACGACCCACGGACCCACCATAGCTAGATCCATCTAGTGTATTAGGTGGATCCGTTGGGGGAGCTGGGACAATATTTGTCATTTTATGATTAACCTCAAATCTATACAAAATATTGTTTTGTACTTAATAAAACTAGTTTATTAGATTCTTCTAGAACAAATTTTTTTTATCACCAATAAGGAAAGATTTTCTAGATTTGAGAAGATTTAGAAAGATTGTTTCCACTTATGGTTAATCTTATTTTGTCTTACATGATTAATATAACTAGCTTATAATTAATCATGTGTTAACTTAAATCATTTGATTAGAAGAGGTTTATGCAAATGATTATATTTTTTTTTATCATTAACTATGTTTAATAATGCCATATTTATACCTTAAGTGATTTGTCGTCGTCAAGTAAACTTTCGACTAAATAACTTGTTTACGTAAACTTTTACGTAGTATGACATTATATTTTTTTATTATCAAAACATGAAAATCATTAAATATAAATATTATTTTTGCGTGCATATTTGTATTAACATACCTCTAAGTATCTCATATGGTGTCTTATTAATAGTTTTCCTAATCAAAACCCTATTAAGTATGTATGCGACGGTTTCTACGGTATGACACCAAAATCTTTGTGGGATAAATTGTTCATTTAACATTGTACGACTCATTTCTTGAAAAGTTTGGTTCTTCCTTTTAACAACCCCATTAGATTGAGGAGTGCGAGGTGCCGAGAAGTTATGAGAAATTCTATGTTTGTCACAAAAGACTCCAAATTGAAATTCATTATCAAACTCTCTACCATGATTCGTTCGGATTGAGACAATCGAATGGCCAAGTAGGTTTTGTAGACTTTTACCTAGTGCCTTAAATTTATCAAAAGATTTGTTTTTCATTTTTAGAAATAATGTCCATATATATCTTGAGTAATCGTCTACTATTACAAAAGTATAAAAATTACCCCCGTAGCTTTGAATGGATGAAGGACCAAACAAATCCATATGTAAAAATTTTAAGACTCTAGTGGTTGAAATCATGTTTATAGGCTTATGACTTGCATGGACTTGTTTAACTATTTTACATGCATCACAAAAATGATTATCAAAATTTTCTTTTGGTAGTTTTCTTACTAGTTCCTTAGAGGCTATGTTTTGAATTAGTTGCATATTAGCATGTCGTCTTCTATGCCAAAGGGTTGAGTTATCTACCATAGATGCAAGACAAAATTCATGTTTAGAAGTAGGAAGGATGTTACCTAGATTAAGGACCTTGCTTTTAGGTATGATATGCTTATCTTGATTCAAGGGATATGAATAGAGTGGTCTTCCATATATATTGTTGGGATTTGTGCAACCATTATCCATAATACAATGTTCCTTTAGAGAATCATGCTCACGTCGTACCTAAAATTGACAATGTAACTCAAGGTTTTGGTACCCACTTTCTTTTGGGACCGTTGTGCTAGCAAACAAGGTGCCCAAGACAAACATTCTTAGGACTTGAAGTAAAGCACATAGTTTATGTAGGTCGTACATCAAGAATGCGGACCAAGGATTATTTTGAAAGTCATGGAGGTTTTGAAAGTGATTGTTTTGAAAAGATGGTATTCGATTATATGAGTTTGAAGGTCTCATGTTTGGTGTGGGTAAAAAAGGTCTAGGGTCAACTCGAGGTCGTGTATATCTAAGTCCATTATGAGAACCCAAGTGATGTCTTCTTGTAATGGGTGTTTGGGGACCTCGAGTATTTGTAAATTGAGTTTAAGGAGATAGGTTTAACAAAGCTATTAGACGGATTTTCTCTTTGACTTTCTTTTACAAACACTATTGGTTTGTTTAGATTCACGAAAGTGGTTTCATCATTTTTAGAAATTCCAAGACCTTCCTTATCTTGGGACAACTTTTGATGACTTAACATGTCGTCTAAAACAATACTACTCTTTTTGAATTTTGAAAAATTCAACGTTTCGTCTTGGAGTTTGGAAACATTTCTCTTTAAAGAGTCAACCTCTTGTGTGAGTTTAACACACTTTTGACAAGGTTCAACCACCTCTTTATTGCTTGCAAGTTTCTTTACTTCTAATTCGAGTTCATTGACTTTGCTAAAAAGCTTTGAATGTTGTTTTTCTAGAGCACGTTTTTCTTGTAAAAGTTTTTCATATGTTTCAGAAAAATCTTTGCTAAACTTTAGTAGTTCCTCATTCTCCTTTTACAAATCAATAATATTTGAATTATTATTAGAAATAGAAAGATTAGATTTTACCTCTTGAGAATTGAATTCCATGTGACATGTTGCATCATTTTGGGGTTCATCACCATCTTCACTATCACTCTAAGCTACTTCGATAAATGCCTTGTTCCTATTTGGCTTTAGACAATTATCAATGAGGTGGTTCTTGTTACCGCAATTATAACACCCGCATTCACGTCTTGAGATCTTGCCACCTTTAGTCTTCTCTTTGCATATGTCGAACTTCTTATGTTTCTTGACACCTTTTCAAAATAATTTTCCAAAGTTTTTGCCATTAAGTTGATTTCTTCATCTTCATCACTTTCATCTTGGCATGTACTTTTATTACTTGTTTGTCCCTTAGTAATATTAGCTTTGAGAGCTATTGGTATAACCTTTTCTTTGATGTGTTTAGAAGCAACATCATCACTTCCTAAGATTGTTTCATAAACCTTGAGGTTGCTAATAAGCTCATCAAGAGAAAGGGTAGCCAAGTCTTTGGCTTCTTTAATGGCCGTCACCTTGGCTCTCCATTTTGATGGAAGAGCACGAAGAAACTTTCTCACTTGATATTTGCTAGAGTAGTCCAGATCTAGAGATTTAAGACTAGTCACAAAAGCATTGAATCGTGTGAAGCCGCTATTAATAGTTTCTTCATTTAAGATTGAGAACTTCTCATATTCTTAAGTGAGAAGATCAATCTTGCAATTCTTGACTTGTGAATTGCCTTAGTGAGTGATGATTAGTGTATGCCAAACCTCCTTGGCGGTTTTACACATGAAGACTCACTCGTACTCTTTACGCGGTAGAGCATTGTAAAGAGTCATCTTGGCTTCATTATTCTTTTTAAGTTGCTTCTTTTGCTCATCCTTAAGAAGCTCATATGGCGTCTCCTTCATCAACTTCGTTTTTGAGTCTTCAACTTCAAAGTAGAAATCACTATTTTGTATGACTTTCTATAAGTAAATGTCTTTAGACTTAACATAAGTCTCAAAGTGGGCTTTCCAAAAGCAAAACCCATTGAGTTCTAGCAAAGGTAGTCTTTGCATAGAACACCCCTCAACATAGTTCTCTTGAGCCATGGATCTTTACCCTACTTCTACAAAATCAGAGTTAGGATTTTGAATTTTAAAAAAAGAAGTTTTTAACTTAAAACGACTTCTCGGGAAGGCTTTAACGCTTGAAAACTTGAGTAAACAGCTCTGATACCAATTGTAGAGCCGTAGAGGGGTGAATACAGTTTTCTTGACTTCTTTGAAGTTTATAAAACGTAAAGTCTCAAAAGAGTCGAGTGGTGTACTAATCTACATTGCAATGAGAACAAAAAGTAGATAGATAGGAGAAGAGAGAAGAAGAGACACCATGATATATACTTGTTCGGGAAGGGAGGTTTAGTCCTTCCATACGTCCAGTTATGAATCTACGACTTCGATACTACACTAGTATAATCCTTATGGTGGACTATAAACTGTATTACAATTAACTTCATCGACTTTCAACAAAGCTCGATGCTTACAAAGAAGAGTTACTACCTACGGTATTCTGTCATCGGAATCCACCCCTAAGAACCTGTGATTCGACTTAACCTATAACTCTAAAAGCCTTCCCCTTGGAAGCTTACCAAACCCCAACTAGATCTCCAATGATCTAGGCTTGACCCATAGATACAAGACTTCCCTTACAACTCAATTGAATAAAAGATAGATGGATGAACCAAGTCCTAACCTAACCTAGAGACTTGATTCTAAAGAAAGGGTATGAGAAAGAAGACCCTTGACAAAACACTCAAGTATGGATTACGTACTTGTGTGGCTCTCTTATAGAGATGTGTGTTCTTTAATGGATGATATAATAGAATATTAAGAACACAAAAGTGTTAGACTTAGAGGATTAGAGGAGAGAAAAGAGAGGAAACAATTTTTGCAAGAGGTGAGGAAACAATTTTTACAAGAGGTAAGGAATACAAAAGCGAAGGGTGGGCATTTATAGGCCAAGAATCCCAAACCTTGAAAATAATTCGCGAATGGCGCACCGCCTACGTGATAACACGTGGCCAGTGAGCCAGATTCTCGAATTATTTTCTTTAGGATTTTGGCGTTTAAGTACCCCGCACTTGTTAAACCCCCAATTGTATTCACGCTATAACCTTTCAATCATTCTTACACTCAAGGTCAACCAACTCAAATAGCCATTTGATAAAAACTTTTGTGGACCTTTTCAAGGAGGGGGATATAGAGCAGCAACTCCGGGATTCTATCAAAGGAACAATGCGAATCCTTTGTACCAAGAATGAAGGCAATCTATAGAAGATACCCTGAGCAAGTTTATGAGTTAATTAACAAAGAGACATGAAGAAAACTCTAATTTAATTAAAGAAATTCGAGCTTCAACGGATGCTGCCATTCGAAACCAAGGAGCATCGATTAAAACTTTGAGATCCAAATCGGGCAAATGAGCAAGGTACTACAGGAAAGAGAATTTGGAAGTCTACCCGCACTACTGAAGCGAACGCGTCGAGATGTAGTCTAACAGTGCGAGTCTAGATGTCTCGACTACTATTGAAGCTGATTCATACCCGATACACCGTATTGGATCCTCCTAATACACCGTATCCACTGGACAGAACCGTACACTGATGTACGAGACAAGACAAACGACGATTATGTTTCTAAGTCGTTTGAATGGTTACTACTGTGAAGAAAAGAAGGGATCATATGGACCACAATTCTCAGAAGCTTACTCTGAAGCTTCACATATCAATAATTCCATACCGAGAGTTTCACTTTACCTTACTTTATTAATAATGTTTGCTTTGATAATGCCCTTGTTGACTTAGGAGCTAGCGTTAGTGATATGCCTCTTTCGACCTACCTCAACTTAGGATTAGGTGAATTAGCAGACAGGACAATGAAATATCCAAAAGGAATTGCTGAAAACGTGCTAGTAGGTATTGGTAAATTTGCTTTCCCAGTAGACTTTATAATTCTAGATATACCCGAGGATATCAAGTGCCCTTGATCTCGAAGACCGTTTTTGTCTCCCGCCGTGCTAATGATTGATGTTTATAAAACGAAAGATTCTTTAAGGATGGAGAGAAAGAATGATTATCAAAAGTGTTAAAACTGCTGTAGTTAATAAAAGGTCTAACATCCTAAAGTTTTAAGAGAAAGAATGGAGCTTGATTTAGAAGTTAGGCTTATGGGAGAGACTTTGGTGATTAATAGATCATTAGACCCTTTAAATGGAGATTACATTGAATTAAATGATCTGAATGAACCATTTGAGCTTAGGAGAACTCAAGGTGATGATTTTATGCCCACCATTGAGAAAGGTGAGGTAATTGAGGAATTTAGAAATAAGAATGATGAACTTGATACTGAAATTGATGATTATCCTAGTTATTGCGACTATGATAAGAAGATCCATATAGATTGTGCTCACAACTTAAAGTTTTCATGCATGATAGGATTTGAATTTACACACGCTAACTTCTTCCCATTATTGTATGTCAATGTGATGTCCAAAAAGTTTCATAATTCTATAATGAAAGATAAGATGGTGTACAAAGGGAATAATGTTATAGGAGCTTTAATGAATGTGCCTATTTTTGTTGGTAGAAATTTTTATGTTTTGACGGAGTTGAGTTTTTAGAAGATATAGATGCTTATCGTGATGAAGGAATGGGCGATGTTATTTTTGGCGAACCATTTTTAAGAGAAGTTGGAATTAAAGCAAGACGGTTCGAAGGGATGATTACCATTTACAATGGTAACGAAAGTGTAACTTACCAAATGGTGCGATCACATCCGAGGTTTAAACACCACACTAATGAGCAATGCAACAAGATCCCACCATTACTGAAGGTAAGTGATGAAGATAAGAAGAATGGAATCTCGCATCCATACCAAAAGCTTAAGGGGTTCTACAAAGGAGTATTGAACTTAGGACCCGATTACATTCGAGATGCGAAGACGGAAGAATGGCTCACACGCGGGCACATTAGCGTGCATGAGATGGAATGGTGAAGAGAAGCTGAAGAAAAGTCTAACTTAAAGACTTCACTGTAAACAAAAGTGCTTCCCGGGAGACAACCCGGAATGTTATTTAATTTTATCGAGTCTGTCTTCCCAGACATCAATACGGCGTATCCGCTCCATACCATATGGCGTATTGATTGTCTGGACGTTATCAGTCTTTACTTTTTATGCACTTTAAAAACATTATTGTCAGTTCTGGCAATACGGCGTATTCATGCACATGATACGACGTATTCACCAGACTGACTCGTATTTAGTTTGTTTAGTTTAGTTTAAATTAACCGTAGGTACCAAGATAGGAATGCACGATTTTCCTATATTTTACACAGGACCTCGTGAAAGAAATATCAACGAATATTGGTGGAGAATTTACAAATCTGGAGATCTTGAAGTGTTGGAGTCTTGAAACTTCAAGATGGCTGTTCAACACACAATCTTGCTCAATAAACCTACATGGAGAATCTACCGAGCAAATATCAGGGGAGTTTCTCATTCTAATTCTTTTTAATTCCCGTATTTAATGTTTTATCTATACAACGAGGACGTTGTATAATTCAAGTAGGGGGATGGAATTAGAATGTTTACTTGTCCTAATTTTCACACTAAAATGCTTAAATTATGCTCAAATTTTAAAAAAAATTCAAGCATACTTTTGTGAAATTACTTGATACATAACCCGCATACAATAACCCTTGTTAGATATTGTGAGGATTTAACATTATCCGTTTCTAAATGTTTACCCAAATTCCACAAAAAAATAAGTGTGTCAGTGATGTAGTATTTTTTTTTTTTTTTTATTTTTTTTTTTTTTTACCCTTTTTAGAACTTGCTTGGATATTATTCGAGACCGCGTTGATAAGTACTATGGATTTAGATGAAGTAACTTGTTTAAATTGGTAAATTTTAGGATTACACCCAAAACGCCTTTACATGTTGCTTATTAACTAACTACACTGGTTAGTTAACCCCCGTATAAACCATTTGTTTACTCTCACTTTAAGAGTAAGATACCCCTAGAACAACCCGTAGAGCCAATCCTTTAGGAAATACACCAATTATTTGTTTCGTTACACCTTTACACCTTAGCCTACCATGTTAGATTAAGTTTATTTTACAGTTGCTAGTTGCTTAAAGTGTTACGTTTGTTTTTTCCCGGTCTTGTGTCAAAATATTCATCTTTGTTTCGGGTTAGAAGAATTTGCACATCGCAAATGGGAATGTATATTATAGTCAAAACTCATGTATTTTTACTACCAACGCAATTAATGGTACGTCCGAAGAATGAAGAATTACCGAAGGAATTATCCGGAATTATTATGATCGTGAAGATGGTGAAATTACACCGAGTTTCGTAGTATAGTGTTAGCAAAAAAATCAAAAAAATTAGAAAAATCGCAACAAAAAAGAGAAGGAAAGTTTGAAGATAATCGTTTTGCAACTACCGAAGGAATTACACGAAGGATCGATTATTCGTTGATACAAATCAACAATTGTAAAAAAATAAAGGTTTTTATTGTACTTTAAAAAAAAGTTTTTTGGTTAAAAGGGGGGGAAATAAATTGGGGGGTGTGGGGGGGGCCCCCACTTGCCTTGTAAAGTATGTAAAGTATGGGATGATTGGGAAGCCGACCGGTACTGGAAAGCCAACTTGGTTTTTGTTTTGATTATGATCAAGAACGTATGTAACTAGTTGTTGTTCTTTATCATGGTAACGGTCGGGGAAAAAGTGTCTAGCAACTTGTATTTTAGACTTAATCTATTTGTTTTTTTTTTTTTTTTTGTTCCCCCCCCCCCCCCCCCCCCCCCCCCCCCCCCCCCCCCCTTTTTTTTTCATAATTTTTATTTAACAACAATTTAATTCCCTTTCCTAATCATTAACCATGGGTTTTACGCGAATGAGGATGTGTACGAGCGTGCATTTGTCGATTCTGTTTCATTACGGCCATGTATTGGGGCATTGTTCTTTTCTGGTGCTTTTGCCTATGTTTTGGGGGGTTTTATTGTTTAATCTTTGTTAAATTTTTTAACAAGGTTGTTTTGGGGGAAAAAAGGGTGGGGGGTTCAATAAAGAAGATCCATTCCCTTATATTTAATCTACGAGTATACTCTTTAGCTTGTTCGAGGTGGGGGAGTGAAGCAGTCCACATGTATCTAATATCCCGTCGTTACGGGTGTGTATTTATGGTTTTTTTTTCGTTTGGTCGGGGGCCCTTTCATGTTGGGGGGTGGTGGGGAAAAAGGTTTGGGTGTAATCGATTAAAGATTAGTTAGGGGAGTAAATCAACCCTTAAGCCTTATCATAACAAACTTATATTTTCCCTTTATATAATACTTGGTTACTCCTTTAAGCCTTTTAGCGGTGGAGATGTAGTATCCTTGCCAGCTTTTAAGATAGAAATACTTGGTCACGGAAGTCAGCAATTGAGCAATTTAGTTACATGTTTCCACATGATTGTTAAGTGATTTGAGTGTTTTCATCTTCGTATTTCATTGAGGTGTTTGGTTGATGAACCCGCGATAAGTAGATCAAATAAATGACTTAACGAAATTCCTTAGGATACTTTTTTATAAAACTTCTAAGAAAAAGGGGCTAAAAGATAACATTTGCGGGGGGGATAAAAGGAGGGTGGGGGATCCAAATAAAAGAGGAGGTTATGGGGGGGGAGGGGGGGGTGTGGAGGGGTGGGGGGGGGATAATTTTTATTTTTTAAATTTTTTTTTGGTAAGCCATCAAAAATAATGTCTATTTTATAGCATCGTTATCCTATAATTTACCTATTTTGTATGATTATCTGCATAGAATTGTTTATTAATCGTTTATATTAAGAATTGCAGTCTTATGGAGTACTTGGTGAATATATTATGCAAAGACGCGCATTCTTTGAGCTTTAAACGAAGATATTTTTGATAAGTTAAATGTTATGACAACCAATAGCGCCGTTAGCCATCAAGGAAGATACGGCGTATGTGGGGCCTGCACTCACCAAAGAAAAGACCACATGATCAATACGCCGTTCCAGTGAGACCAATATGTCGTATTGGAAAAACGGGGGATATTTTATAGATTTTGGGGGGGGTTTTGGGGGGGGGGAGGGGGGGGGTGGGGGGAAAAAAATATTCTGGAAGATATCAAAATGTGCGTTTCTTACTCAAGAAACACCAATACGCGTATCCAACACATTGGATACGCCGTATCGGATCACCGACCTCCTGACTCCTATAAATTGATAGGAAATCAACTCAAACAACGAGTTTTAAGTGTTGTTGAATGAATCATATGTCGCTCGATACCTAAACACAAAAGTCGATTTTCAGAGGAGAAAAAGGAGAAGAAGTGGTCTTGCAACCACAATTCTAATCCCATAGGAGAAGCGTGTATTTCTTATACTTTTCGTAATCGTTCAGTTTTTGGGATCATTTCGTTAATTCAGTTTGTTTTACCTTGGCTCTACACCATTTCTCATGTATTAATTATGTTGTTTGAGGCGGTAAGTAAACGTATTGGCCATTATTATAAAGATTGAATGTTTGGGGTTTTGGGTGTTATATCTCGATTGCTTAATTTATCATGTATAGACTTGTTTATGTTTAATAATATATACTTGTAGGGTGCTTTTGTATGCCGACCTATCGATTCAAAACTAAAGATCTAGTGATATAGACAAGTAATCTAGATGCCCGGTATGGCTCTCATATAGTAATTTATACTTCTAGAATCATAGGATCATAAGTATTTGTCCTGTAAATTCGTGCTAGGATACGCTGATTTGGCTAACTTGTTTATCAGTATGTGCACTAGATGGTTTAGTGAAAAAGTTGACTAGCAAGGTTGAGAACCTAGTAATTCAAACAAATGACGTTGTGATTACCATAGAGGATAGTTGGCAGTGGAACTACTAGTGTATAAATCGCCGTAAGCGTATGTGGGTAAAGTCTCTTCGAGCTAGGGGTTTAATAAGATCTCATTGGCTTTAATCCCTAAGATAGATTATTATCAGCAATTAAGGTGCTTTATGTGGATGCTTTATTTGTGACAGAATTTTTATGTCTAGGTCTTAGGGGAAGATGTCCCAGCCTAAGTCTAAGATGATTTGCCACCTCGAGATAAGTCAATCATTGCACTGACTAGACAACCAAACTTCTATCAAAGTTATGATGGATGATACCGTTTTTATTATAGCTTGACTGCTCTTTTTATCTTCCTGTTATTTGCTTGCGTGGGTAAAGTGTCTTGAATTGTTGTTGGTCCACCAAACCCATGCTAGTAACTTGACGCTGAAAACTACATTTTACCTGTTGGAATTAGAATTAGAACTAACATAGGACTAGCCTAGGTTTGACCTTAGATTAGTAACCAAAATATAGTAAATTAAGAGATTTAAACCTGCTTCAAGTGTTCGACACCTTACTTACAGAAAGTCTTCCATCGGCCGGGTATACTGCCCGTTAAAGTGTTGTTTTTGGTTTAGTCGGAAAAATATAAATTTAAATCTTGAATCATAAAAATATACACCATACAACGACACATCAAGATCAAGCTGTGAAAACAATCGATCTTGATCTTGCCATCCATCCAAACAACAAAACAGTTGCCAATAAGGTCTACAGAGGCCCTACTCGAAGAAACTTTGATGTTCACAAGCCCTTTAGGTTTGGTGATTTTGGTGTAACTGAGTGGGATGAGTGGGTGCAATTATTCCAAAAAAGAAGAACAAGGTAGTGGAAGATCTAATGACATCCTTAAAAAAGAAGTATGAAAGACAGAGGCTGATCCCTGGAGAAATTGGAATAACCTCATCACTTCATGCCCCTAAATGATTTCCATCTTTATCAGGCAGAAAAAGGAAGGCACAAGAATTAGAACCTAAGGTTCGTATTTCTGGACCTGTGATGTGCGGTCGTCATAATACTTCTACTCTCGAGTTAAGTTTTTAACTGCCTAGGTAGTGTACACCAATCGGTTTAGCGTAGGCTTGGCTTGACTTTTTCTTTTTTTTTGTGTTTCCTTTTTTCTGTTTTTTATTCTTTATTTTTAATCCCCCCCCCTGTTTTTAGTCCCCCTTTATTATTTATTGTATCTATCGGGGTTGTTTATCGTTCACTCGAGGAATAGGTTGGGAAGGCTTGATCACGGTCTAACAGAATTCTAAGGGTTGAGGGAAGATTCTTTTTGTATTTTTGTATTTTATGAAAGCATGTAAAATCATATAATTGAGAGAGTGGTTTGGTTTTAGCTATTAAACTAAATAATAATCTAAACTAATGGTGATAACAATAAGATAAAAGATTGTGTCTATTTAATCATGTATTACTCCCTAGATTGCTTCTCCTAGTGTTGTTGCCTTGTCACACTTGTGATGATCTATGTAATTATTTCCTAAAGCATGAACGAATTACACGAACCCACCGTCTACTTAGTATGCCGCTAGAGCAACGCACATGCAAGGTAGTATGAAGACTATTACACGGCCCCTAGGAGTTTACTAAGTGCATGTGAAATACATTAAAAGTGGATCAACCATATTAGGGGGCAAGGTAGTATGAAGACTGTTACCCGATGGTATCCTTTCTACACAATCACGTTTCCCTAGACATATCAACAACGATTATTGACAGAAAGCTGGTTTTCTAAGACCTAACGTGCACATCCATCACAAGAGGCAACACCACTAAGATCTACATTCTAGGTTTCATACAATCATAAATAAACACAATAATAGGTTTAGCCAAGCATGTTAAAGATAAAGCAAGAACAATAGATCAAACAACACATAGACATATTGAATGATTAAGTAAACCTTACTTGATTAAAACATGAATTAGAAGAGGTACAATAGGGTTTTTAGGCCCTAAAATCGTCTCCTACAGCTGCTAAATGAACTAGGGTTCGTACCCTCTTTTTATTCTAAAGTTACACACTCAAAACCCTAAATTTGGGTTTGTATATATAAGAAAATCGACGCGACGGCGTCGCATTTTAATCGTGACGCCGTCGTAAAATGAATCTTCTAGATCTGCGTTTGAGTCGGTGCGGGCTGACGCCGTCTTGAAATATGTGACGCCGTCACTTGATGAGTTGTGACGGCGTCGTGTATGGATTGTGACGCCGTCTCCAGGCTCTGTGAGCACAAATCTTCAAGAGTCTTGGTGTTGGTTTGTAATCTCGTCCGTTTCTTCTCCAAATGAGCCCAAGTCACGTGTAATTCATCCAAATGTCTTCCAAATGCGAAATACCTGAAAAGGAACGATTAAGTACCTATTTTGGGCATAAACACACGATTTTGGGGGTTAAACGACCCCGAAAAAGTGTATAAAATGACACCTCATCAAATACCCCTACACTTGGGATTTGCTTGTCCTCAAGCAAATGGGCTTTTCTACCTAGACAATAACAATATGAGGGGTCATTTTACCTACTATTTAAAAATATTCTACAACACAACCTCCTAGACCTCGTAATTAAAAGCACGGAAAATATATACTAGCACCTCACATAAGTGTTTGGGATTCTCTCTTTCACTCGGGTGTATAATGAATTATAACATATGGGGGAAACGAAAAATCACACTCATTACCTGTCATAGCATATAAATTACCATAGGCTTGGTAAAGGATCAAACCTCCACCGCTAGGTGCAAGTATTATTCATTACTATCTAAGAGGTCTTTTAAAGGGTTGTGGGGTGTAGGTGTAAGATAACATATAATGGAAACGGAAATGGATGGGATACATTTGGGTGGTGACTTTGGGTGAATTTAGAGTGGAAGGGTTAGCTAATTATTTTTATGAATACACGCTGGTTTGGTTGCTAAGCCAAGACTCAGACGAAGATGTACAAACTCTACATAACTCTACATCAATCTCTTTCTTTATCTTTTCTCTTTTTTTTGAGACATAATACATCACATGGGGTTTATAACACGTACCCCTACACTTGAGCTTTTACATGCTCGATAATTACAATCTAACTAATGACCCGATTTGAGGTGGATCAATATAACATGGAGATCATTTGACAAACATATGGGGGTATTGACTTAACTTTTCTTCCTTATTCTTCCGCGAAATAAATATTACCATGAATCCCAATCGTCCCAAAATCGTATTTACAAGGATAAAGACTTAGCAACCGTGTACTCAAACAATTAACTTGAGTTAACACAATAATGTACTAAAGGTGAGTACATATAAGGTAGGCTAAGGCTTTTTTTAGGTGTAATGATTGGTTTAAGGGTAATAATGCTCTTCATTAATAGTCTAGATTAACCAAAAAATTAAGAGAACCGTGAAAAGGATAGGCTCGGAGGGTTGTACTAGGGTATCCTCCACTAAAGGTGAGTGCATGGCAAGGGTGTTAGATAGTTATATGGTCGAGGTGGCCATCATAACAAATACAAGTGTAAAAAATAGGTTAATCCTAATGCCTCTTATCAAGCAAATCCTAATACTCACTATGCGGTCTAGAGATGCATCACTACAACAAGTTTTGGAATTTAATATACTACCGATATACTCATATGAATTTTACTAACACCATACATTCCAGAAAAGGCGACAAAGACCACATGTACACATTCGTATCGACGGAATAGACACATATGACTGCTCACTCCTTAACTCGAACCGGGTAAAGATAAAATCATCTTGGGTTACCGATGATAGGTACCCGAATTCCTAAAGATCTAGGGGCGAACCTCACATTTTGGGGTGGAATTTTAAGGGTTTTGTGCTAGTCATGTAAATTCCTATCCATGAGACGCTAATAATACTCGGTTTTCGTTGGTATGTGTCGTAAAAAAAATTAAATTTTGGTAAAAATCACCCTTTTATGCTATGTTTCGATATATTACCCATCTTTTTAAGGACAAAGCAAATGACAAATGAAGAAATAGTTTCTAAGGCTTATTTCCCCCCTACACTTATTTTGAACATTGTCCCCAATGTTCTCTGGAAGTACCCGTAAAAACAGATAAAGGGAAAAAGAAACAAGTAAAAGAAACTAGTACTCCCCTGGTTTGCTCAATGATGGAGAAGAAACATGCGATAACTGGTTAAATCGTCCTCCAAGAATCGTCTAATGGAACTTCCTAAGAATCTCCAAGCTTCTTCTCATCAAATATAACCTGTAATCAAAGACAGAGAAAACTATACCAAGCATAAAATGTGCGATTTAATAATATACAATGTGAATTTAGGGTTTGACTCGATAGATAGGATGAATGAATTGTTGAAATCATCAGGTTTTTACAGGTTTATACAGAATAATACTTGTATTAAATGTTATGCAAGTTTTATTTTCAAAAATAATTAAAAATTCTGAGTTTTTAGGAACTGGGCGTTTGACGCCGTCGGGGGTGTGTGTGACCCCATCGCAGGTGTTGTGGTGCCGGCGTCACGTGTAAATTGTGACGCCGTCTCCACCGTCTGTGAAAATGGATTCTTAATTCTTTGATGAAAAATTTCCTGCACTTAATTTGTAAGACAGTTCCTGTATAAATGCTGTATAAAACCTGGGATTTCACAATTCTATCATATGACTCGACACTGGCGCAAATTAATCTAAACAATTTATTAAACATGTTTGAATTTGGCTCAAAAGCCGAATAAATTCCCCTACACTTATTTATTGTAAAATACCTTTGATTGAGATTAAGACAAGGTTAAAAACAATTCAAAGCATGATTACAAGATAATTCAAACATAATAGAAAAAATTAAGAAGAATAAAACACACAAGATACTCCGAATATGCGGGAAAATAAATTGGGTTGCCTTCCAAGAAGTGCTTTTCTTTATAAACGAGTCTTGTAGCTAGACTCGAAGTCACACGCTTCCTACGTGACTTCTCCTTCGTTCTCAACTCCATCTTCTTTTCCAATAAGAGTATGACGCTCACTTTTAAAATTCTTACTTCTCCATTGATTAAACTCCATCTCCCTTTCTTGATGAAGTCTTTATCTTTCCTCCCATTCTAAAATGAGTCTATTTATAGTTATAGTTAGAGCTATGGGTTCTATGTCATTCTTGATTCCATTTTCGACATGAGAGAGGGGTACATGTATTCTATTGAAACTTATCTTACTTTTCCCTGATCGTAGAGTTATGATGCCTGTGTCGAACTTTATTGAAGCTTTTGCCGTTGTTAAGAATGGCATTCCAAGTATGAAAGGCCTCTTCTCATTTTCTTTTATGTCCATAATTACGAAGTCCGCAGGGTATACATGATCGGCAATTTCTACTAGTACGTCTTCAGCTATTCCTAAGGGATAGATATATGAGTGGCTAGCTAAGGAGAGTCTAATGTCGGTTTCAGCAGGTTTTTCATCGGTGAGCTTCATATAAGTAGAGTAAGGCATGACGTTAAGATCGAACCCTTGA
>BQNB010081776.1:19359-29525 GCA_026074375.1 Tanacetum coccineum
GGGAAGGGGTTATAACGAATTGGGAGAATTGATAGGAATCTTAAATATAATAAATTTGTCTCATTATATGAGAAAAACAATGAGAGAATTTTTGGCATATTTCTTCTCGTTTTCTTTTCTCCTTTTTTCAAAAAACATGGCAATGCAACTCTTTTCTAATTTTCTCTCTACTTAAAAAAAAATTTCTTTCTAAATAATAACTCGTAAACAGAGTGTCAATACTTATACAAACACATTGATAAATTTAATTTTATTACATTTTCAAAATACCATAAGTATTTTATGGTATATGTAGAACCGGAGAGGGGGTGAATACGATCTTTTCGACTTCTTTGAAGTTTACAAAACTTCAAGTCTCAAAGAAACCGAGTAGTGTAACAATCTACTTTACAACACAACCAATAAGTAGAGATAGAGAGAGAAAGACACCACGATATATACTGGTTCAGAATGAGGGTTTATACCATTCGTACGTCCAGTTGTGAATCCACGACTCCTATATTGTTCACTACTATAATCCTTATGGTTGACTATAAAACGTTACAAACTTCACTCCACCGATATGTGTAACACCCCTAAAATATTTAGCAGTGGAAAGGTAACCGGGGGTGTTACTTCATAATACATAAGCACTAGATAAAAGAGAACGACCTCTATATGAGCTGTTTAAAAGATATCCTCGTTGATACATTTAAAAATAAATAAGTTTTAACAAGTGGTCCCATGAGTTATCAAAAGAAGATCATAGTCTTAATACAACGAGAATAACTTAGTGCAAGTGAAATCCATGAAAAATAGTCTTGATGAATGATGACGCTAATGCACTTCAAATATGTCATTACGAGTTAAGCACCTGAGAAATACATGCTTAAAAATGTCAACATAAAGTTGTTTAGTTCATAGGTTTAAGTAAGTTATAAGGTTGGACCGCGAGATTCCAAAGTGTATGATAATTGTAACACATACAATATTAAAAAAATTAATTACGATTGCACTAAGCTCATGACACCAAAGCTACAACAAAGTTATGTATGCAAATTAATGCAAAGTAAATTGCCCGAGTAGGTGTTCAACCCTCAACACCTAAAGTTCCGACATGGTATACGTCTGTTAGTTCAGTAATTCCAAAACAAATAAGCGCTACTTACCCGAACCGGGATGTCAATCCCAATAGATCTATTTATAACACTCACACTTACACAAAGTAATTAACGGTTAATGATAGTGGGCATAGTAGGTTATCGCTACTTAGGCTAATCCGTAATCATTTAAAAGGTAATTGCGTCAAAAAGTAAAACAAGCAATGTATCTCACCCCGAGATTTGTAAAATAGTGATAAACAAGTTAAAGCGGGGCTATAAACTCACCTTAAGTGAAAGTAATAATTCGGGAATAAATCAATCAAGTGAAGTGGTTCAACGATTCTGAAACGCGACCTAATTAATAACGGGTCGATTTAGAATTATGCAAATGAAGTGAAATGATGCATATGTATTTTTATAACTTTATATCACCATCTACATGTTTGCGTTTTAGTTTTATACGTCAAAATAAGCTACATCAAGTTCGTTATTTATATCAATGTTTATACACTTTACAATAACGTGACTAAAGATTCTGATGAGAATGTATTTTACTAAAACAGTTTTTTCCGAAAAAGGACTAGTTTTTACTCGATTTTTGTTTGGTCACAACTCACCCGTTTTAAGTCGGATTTTAATGAATTTTATATCCACGCGAAGGTATTCAAGTGTACTTTCTATTTTTCAAGCCCTCGGCTAACCAAGTCGAGACATACTGTCCGAAACATGCCAAAAACTATGCTTAACAGCAAGTTTACATTTCCTAGTTTACCACTTTATTTCACCCACAAATCATAACTCCATACTAACCTAGTACTTTCCACCAATTTTCATCATTTTGCCAACTTAATAACAACTTCATACTAATATAATCCCTTCAACCAATTTATCAAGAACATCAAATATATAAGAACATAAACATATAATACATTTTTACTAGTTTTAATTTATGAACACCCATTTAAACAACAAAGCCAAATTATCATCAAGTAATTTATAAAATGACAAGAACATGTGTATTAAGTGTAGAATCATATTTTTAACATCCATTTTATAATAGTTACTTAAGAACATATTTAAGATCTTTGCTAGTTTCTTTTAAAAAACACTTTACACAAACATGGTGGTGATATTTTTACATGTATGTAGTGATGATAACATATATATATATATATATATATATATATATATATATATATATATGAAATGAAATCATGAGATGAAAATGAGCACCTTAACAAGATGATAAGATGAGATTAACAAGAATTAAACACAAACAACCCAAGTACTTGAATATCTAAACACCTAAACCTTTATCTTCCTTGGAAAATACTTGTAAAAGATCAAAACCAATTTTTTCTTGTGTTGTTGTTGTTTGCCGTGGCCAAGAGAGAGCAAAGAATGATAAAATGTTTTTGCTAAGTGTATGTGTGTGAGAAAATAGCTAGTTACTTCTTCCTTATTTTAAAATTACTTAAGGCATGGTCTAAAGTGGCTTTATATATGTATAGTAAGAATCTAGCTAAAAATGGTGGTTTGTGTGTGTTCTCCTATTGTTGACCGGTTACAAGGAGCAAAAGAGAGGGTTAAGTAAAGCTTGTGAGAGTAAAATTTGATCATAAGAAGGCATGAGACTTGTTAAGCACATAAATTGTAATGCCTTGCTTCAAAAATGTTGGTATTGCCTCTCTGGGATGTTGTTTTGGGCGGCAAGATAGGAAGCAAAATACAAAACAATAAAAACTTTGGTATTTTGATTATTTATGCATGCATATATATGTATAAGTAGGGTGGTGATGCTTAATGCATGCATGCACGGACTAAACCAAGAAATTTAAGCGTTTACGTAAAACTTGCAAAATAAAATGTGTTAACTTATAAACTATGTTCGTAAAAGTAATATAACACATATTTGGCGTAAACCCATTTTTGTTAATGCCGGTTTACGTTTAAAGTTGTTTTTCAGGTTATGTGATTTAACTTAACGATTACACGTAAAAGTAAATATGTAAACATTCAAAGCAAATAGTTTCAAGTTTATAGACAAGTAATGACCTGAAAAATACGAGTTGTCACAATATGCACTAAGCTCGATGCTCACTAAGAAGATCTACTCCGCAACGGTATTCCTCCCTCAGAAACCACCCACAAAGATTCGTGAATTCGACTTAAGCACAAAGACATAAAATAATTCCCCCTTAAAAGTATACCAAACCCCACTAGATCACCACATGATCTAGGCTTGATCACACAGATACAAGGCTTCCCTTACAACCAAATTAAATGAAAGTTGATTGTTTAAATCAAGTCCTAACCAAACCTAGAGACTCGATTCTAGTGGAAATGGTATAAAAAGAAGACCCTCGACTTAACACACAAGTGTGGATTAGGTACGTGTGTGTCTCTCTTGCGGAGCCGTGTTCTCTTCAATAGAATGATAGATTAAAAAGATTGGAACACAAGTGGTGTTAGACTTAGAGAATAAGAGAAGAGAAACAAGATGAAAGAATGAATGGAAAGAGGTGAGGAATACAAGAGCCAAAGAGGGGTATTTATAGGCTAAAAACTAATTGGAGCGGCGCACCAGAAACCCATCTCAGATTTTTTTAGGTTTTTGGCATTTTAAATACCTTTGCTAACCCCCCCCCCCCAATTATACTTTATGCTTTAACCTTTCCATCATTCTATCACTCAACATGTTATAAGGTCAACCAATTCAAATAGCTATTTGATAAAACATTTGTGAAGTGTATAAAAGAAGTTTTAGGTGTGTTTGTCTAATTTCAAAAAAAAAAGATGAACCATTAAACAAAGGGTTTATCTTTTGGATATTCCCCATGTGATGGATAATAGTTTGCCTCTCATTATTTGAAATTCAAAATTCAAATCCAAGTGATAAGATGAGTTATCATTGTGTGAAAAAGAGTGCATTTGAAATTCAAATTCAAATGTTATGAGAGGGTTGTGTGTGTACTAGGATGGGTTGGAAAGTAACCATGGTTAGGTTCGTTAGTTGGCATGGTTAAGAGAGAAAGAATATGCCAAGGGAATATGATTTTCTTGGTGAGGAATGGTGGAAGTTGTGAGGAGGAAATTTGAATTTCAAATTCAAATTGTTTTGTGTAAGATTGTGAGTTGTATGTGAGTTGGCAAGATGTGAAAGGGAAGTGATGGTGATGTGATGGTTTGGAGCCTATGTTTAAACTTCAAATTTTAAAATTTGAATGTTGGGAAAGAGTGAGTTGGCAAAGTGTATAAGAGAAGATTTGAGTGTGTGTGTGTGTGTGTGTGTGATATTTGAAATTCAAATATGAGAGTGTGTGAGTGAGTGAGTGAGTGAGTAAGTGAGTGAGTAAGTTGAGTGAGTGAGTTGGGTGAGTTGAAGAATGTTATGACAATACATATAGGAGCCTTTGTTTGAAATGTAGGAGACAACAAGTACTAGAGGGTACATTGTGTAAGAGAATATGAGTTGTCACATATGTTTTAAACTTGGGGAGAGTGTATGTGGTAAAGGTTTGACGTTTATGTGATAATGGTGAAGGTGATAATCAAAGAAGTGATTATGTATATTATATATTATTTTAAAGAAGAAAAGAATTAGATAATAATGATTAGGGAATGTATCTAGGAAATGGGAAAGAGTGTTTATGGGAATGTTGAGATAGTGTAGGAAAGTGTGTTTGATCATTTGTTTGAAAAGTGGGGATAAACAAATTATTAGAGGGATGTTTAGTGGCGATTGGTGTGTAAGAAATGTTTTTACAAAATATTTATTATTTGGGAAGAGATAAAATGCAAAGTATAATGAACTTCTAAATAACACAAAATCAATTAGTCATTAAGACTTAATCCATGATTAATCAATAATGAACATGATCACTAATCATCTTGATGCATTTACGCAAAGTGACATTTGACTTCGTTTGACCAATAAGGGAGTACGACCCATTACATGATTTGAGACAATGTAAATCAAGATTAAGGTCAAATAAGCTTTACATCAAGTTCGCTATTTATATCAATGTTTATACACTTTACAATAACGTGACTAAAGATTCTGATCAGAATGTATTTTACTAAAACATTTTTTTCGGAAAAATGACTAGTTTTTACCCTATTTTTGTTTGGTCATATCTCACTCGTTTTAAGTCGGAATTTAATGGATTTTATATCCACGCGAAGGTATTTAAGTCTATTTTCTATTTTTCAAGCCCTCGGCTAACCAAGTCGAGACCTATTGTTCGAAACATGCCAAAACTATTGATGACATCAAATAACGTCACTTTATAATATAATTTATCCCATCTGTTTTGCCCACTTTTATATAATTATTGCAAGATTTGGTACTTAATTACTTTAAAGTTTATAAATGCAGTAATTCAGAAGTGTTTTGTGAAGATAAGCTAAAAGGTGCATAATTTGGAGCTAAAACGAAGACATTTGAAGATTGCTGATTTTCTGACCAATACGCCGTATCCAGCAAAAGAGATACGGAGTATCAATGCCTTAACTTCACAAGAAAACGCGTTTGACCAATTCCTAATATGGCGTATCACTCTGCTTCCATACGCCGTATCCATGAAGATAACTATTCAAAGATACAGTAATAATTGTAAATTGGTAATGATCTCACTGATTTATTAAGAACGTAGCGCGCACTCTAAGGAATCCAGCCCTATACGCCGCATTGGCCTAGCCAGATATGGCATAACGAGTCTTTTTCAGACACTATAAATAGAAGACTCAAAAATGAGTTTTCAGTGTGCAATATCATATTCTTATACCATACTCACTAAAAGACGAATTTTATAAGAGAAGAACAGCCACCAAGGTCAAGCATCGTTCACGAATCCATAGAAGACATCGTGTAATTTTTACTCTCTTAATCGTTCGATTCTAATTGTTTGATTACCCGACCAAAAACCCGATGATAATGCGTGTAGGACCGGACCGGACCGTACCATTTCGGTCCGATCCTCGGTCCGCCGTTTTGGCTAGTTTTGGTCTCGGTCCAAGGTCGGTCCGGTCCGGTCCGGTCCTTGGACCGTGCTCACCCCTAACTATAAATAGAAGACTCAAAATTAAGTTTTCAGTGTGCAATATCATATTCTTTATACCATACTCACTAATGAAGACTTTTAGAAGAGAAGAACAACCACCAAGGTCAAGCATTGATCACGAATCCATAGAAGACATCGTGTAATTTTTACTCTCTTAATCGTTCGATTTCAATTGTTTGATTACGCTTGTATAATTACAATGGTTGTGGGCTAATACCCTCGGGTATTAGCCATCTTAATGAAAGTTTAATGTTTGGTTTGTTTTAAAATCGATTTCTTAATTAATCGTTGATTGTTTAATTATGTTTATCACCTTATACTTGTTTATGTGTTTGAATATGCGACCTATCATTCAACTGGGTCTAGTGATACCTAAAAAGTAATCTAGATACTGGGATAGCTCTTCATATCGTGTTTTATATTACTGGACCAATAGGATCACAAATAACGTTCTATCTTTACCTTTTAATTATGAGCTTAGTTGGACCGATAGGTTACCTTTTTATGTTTCAACAAGTATGTTCTTAATTAATTGGTAAAGACTCGAATAGTGGACTACCAGTATATAAAACACCGTCAAGCAATAAGTGGGTAAAGTCCCGATGGGCTAGGGTTTTAACAGGATCACCACTGCTTTGATTCCCTAAGATAGATTATAATTAAACTAAAGGATGCTTTATGCGGATGCGTTAATTGTGACAGGATTAATCGTGTCTAGGTCTTAGGATGATGTCCCGCCTAAGTCTTAAGAATGATATGCCGCTTCGAGATAAGTAAATCATTGCACTAAAACAAACAAACCAACATTGAACTGGATTTAATATGGCTAATACAGTTTTCTATCATTTGGCTTGTACCGCTTTCCTATCTTCTGATTTTCTTCTTTTGTGTTTATTGTGTATTGAATTGATATTTGTCACCACCAAACCTGTGCCAGTCTCTCAGGCTGAAAACCCCCCATATCATTAGACAACGTATATAGCATAGGTTTAACCAGTAATTAGAATTAACATAGACTAATTAGGACTAATTAAAATACTGATAGAATATAGGATTAGTGTTTCACTCTTAGTGTTCGACACCCTACTTACCGCGAAACTCCATCTTGACCGGGTACACTGCTCGTTAAAGTGTTGTTTTAGGTTTGTCGGCTAAATATAAATTTAAAACTTGATAATCAAATAATTGACCCTACACGACAGCACATCAGGTTTTTGGCGCCGTTGCCGGGGAGTGAATTAATTTAAACCTTATTCTTGTTAGTATTTCTAACCATTAATTAATTTAATTTAGTGTAATCTAATCATTTAAATTATGTTTGTATTTTTTTGTATTGTTTGTATTTGTTATTTCTTTAAATTCTAGCATTTAATTGTTTTTAATAGTATTCTGTTCTGATTGATCACCTGATACGTCGTATCCACCAATTGGATACGACGTATCAAACCTTCTACCCAGAACAGCGTATTGAATTCTACAGTCTAAACGACGTATCTGTTCTTCCAAACATACGGCGTATTCTGTGAAATCAATACGGCGTACTGGCATTCAACAGATACATACGGCATATTCAAATCAATTAGATACGGCGTATTTATCATCTGATACAGTAACAAACGTGATTTTTTCATTTTTGATTTCCTATTTTATGTGTTCCCTTCCCCGAGGGCACATCCTACTGATTATTTGTGCTTAATTTCAGGAAACCGTTGACAAAGAAACCACTATGGCGGAACCAAACGACTACATTACCGCTACCCAAAAAAACTTCGTCTCTAATGATAACGAAGGAAGAATGGTCGAGAAATGTATCATTGAAATACTAGGAACATTCTAGGTGAAAATACATGATAATGCTTTTAATAGGAATATTGGGGAAAACACGTTCAAACACATCGATAAATTTCTCGAAGTTGTTGGACCAATCAAAATTAATGGGCTGACTCAAGACCGATTCAGACTTAGTGTTTTCCCTGTTTCACTCGCAGGAGCCACAAGTGAATGGTTTACAAAGGAGTGTATAGGCTCAATCACTACTTGGGATAACATGGTCGAAAAGTTCGTTATGAAATTCCACCATCTTTCTGATCATGATGAAGAAGAAGAAACCAAGGAGGATGTCAACCCAAATGATACGGACAATGTTCCTGAAATCTTCAAGATCGAAGAAAACCTATTTGACTTTAAGACACCCTTGTGCGAGGCATTCAATGAATTCAACTATCTTCTAAAAATCGACACTGATTTGTTCACTTATAATGTCTAAAACTTCAAAACTTATGATGAATATGAACGAGAGTTGAATAATGATATAGCGAGGGGTCCTGGGGAACCGTGGTTAGAAAATGGGGTTCCATATCAACTATGTGATCATATATGCGAACCATATCATTTTAAGTATGGAAAAACTAAATGGCCCACGTGTGATTCAGATATTGATGGGTTCTGTAATGGTGGGAAACTACCAGGAATGGTTCGAGTCAGAAACATGACCTATTTCCAAGATCACAAGTGGTATGATGAACTAGTTGATAGAAAACTGAAGGAAGAAACCTTAGCACTTAAGGCTAAAGGTGAAGGATCATGGGGAGATGCAGCTCCTGGAGTAATGAAATTCTGTATATGGTTGAAAAATAGTTTTGAAAACTTTCACGAGCTGGATTATGATGTTCTGGTAAAACTGCAAGAATGTTGGTGGAAGATGAATGATTACGAGTTCGCCCCATTTACTCCTATGGAAAATTTTGGACGGGGACCATATGCGAATATGAAAACTAAAAAGACTCGCGATCCTTATCTTGACGTCAACCGTATATTTGGCAGGAATTACGAAGCAAGCAACGTCCGTGATACTCAAGAAAATCAAGGACATGAAGAACATAAGGATAATCCAACTCCTGAACCATCAAACTACAAAATCAGGAGATTCGAGATGATGAAGTACTCATTCAATGATGACGAGGAGTACATTACCATAAAAGAGTCTGAATACCTCAACCATTCAAAGGATAGCCTCGATGCTTATCAAGAACTTTTACGTCTCATAGATGAAGGATGGGTCATGACAACATCGGATGAATGAAGTAAGAAAGGAAAAAGGTCAAACTTAAAGACCAGTTGAAACAAAAGTGCTTCCCGGGAGACAACCCGGTCATTTTAATTGTTTGTCGCATTTTAATTGATTGGTACACGAGTTTGTCTTCCCAAACACTCTATAGGGCGTATCAAAACCCTCTAGATACGGCGTATAGACGTGTTTGGACGTTATCAGTTTTTAAAACTCAGTATTTAATTTCCAGTATTTAATTGTTTTTATAGGAACCATACGGCGTATCCTAGGGTTTGGGATACGGCGTATTGATCCATGTATAGTTGTGTGTTTAATTGTTTTCTTGTACCATTGTAGCGAGATAGAAAATGCACTCGTCTTCTAATCTTTTATGCAGGACCTTGCTGAAACTATGATATGGTATAATCTAAAAAAGACATGTGTTGAACTTATTCGGACATTCTGAAGCCCTGGTCAACATAGTTTTTGCTCAAGAACTCATCTTGGAAAATCATCACGAGCAAAACATCAGGGAGTTTTCCGTTCTAAATCTATTTCCTTTATTATTTAATTGTTTTATCTATACAACGAGGACGTTGTATAATTTAAGTGGGGGGATGGAGAATTAGAACGTACTTGTCCTCCTTTTTACAAAATAACATGCTACGTGCTTAAAAGTGCTTAAAAATATGCCAAATTTTAAAAAAATAGCATGACTTTTGTAATTGTCACACCCCGTAAATTCCCGGTTAGTATTCTGACCCATTCCGACCATCTACTTTTAGATTTTATACGTTACGTTTAAATCTGACAGTTTATCGGGAAGCTAAACTGCGTAAAAACTGGAAAACGTCATCGGATGCGTTCTGACATCGGTCATTATTTTATTTAGACTTAATATGAGATATTTTAGCATTCTCGAGTGTTTCGTGATTTTTAATCACTTCCGATATTAATTTTAGGGTTTTATCC